>JASDQU010103849.1:94266-109602 GCA_032191745.1 Picea mariana
AGTATATGTAGTTAATAAATGGCATCATTTCCTAATAGGAATACACTTCACGGTAAAAACATATCATGTTGGTCTAGAGTACTTATTATAACAACAACTATATTAAACATAAAAACAAAAATGGGTCATAATTAAAGATGTTAGGTTATGAATTTGAAATTATCTACAAAAAAAAAGGGAAAGAGAATGTGGTAGTAGATGCATTTTTAGGGAAAGAAGGAGACACTAAGGCCTTACTTTATTCTATTTTTATTCTACACACTAATTGGGTGGAAGAAAAAAGGATAGAATAGAAATATGAACACACTACATGGAAAATAATTAAGGAACTATAACATTACCCTAGTGAATTATATAAATTTCTATAGCATTATTTATTCACTTCACTTAATTTATGTGTAGCATTATTCAATTGGGTCACTTTTATGCGTATTTGGTTATTTGGTTGAGTTGTAAGACTTTATGTTGTAAATGCGTAATATTCCTAGTGTATATTCCTACTTTAGAGCTCAAGCCCAAGGTTAAACTAGAGAATGGATATACTTTTGTTAGGTGGTTTCTCATGTTTATGTATTGTTATTGTTATCACAAGATCTATCACCCTTGTGAAAATCCTATCACAAGGTGCAAGACAAATGTAACTTTTGGAAGTACTTGCCACTGTCACCTTGGAAATTACTTCCCCCATTTTAGTGAAGGATGAAATCCAACACAAGGGAGGATTCTCTAGAAACTTGAAGGAATACTATAGCAAGAAAATTCAAGTATATGGCCTCCTATATTGGTTACTTAATCATACCACCACTTAGGTCAAGATTTTCAAATCAATTATAAGGTGGTTTAGTGAAGTAGCTTTTGGATTTGCAAGTCTAAAGAATCTAGGGTAGTAAATTATGTTTAGCAAGTTAAAATAAGTTAAATATATGCCCCAAGAACTAAAAGTCAATAAGAAAGAAAAAAAATGTTATTAAACATGTTTTTACAGTGATTACTTCAACACTATGCCAAGTTACAATAGTAGACATATAACATCCCTTAGAACAAGTGACCATGTAATGGAAGAGAGATGAAAATGAAAGTTTATGGAATAAAAAAATCACAAGAATTCAATGGAAAGTTATCATGTTGAGATGGTTCGGGTTGTTATCTCCTCAAATAAATTAATCAAGTTGTTTTATTTTAGGTGATAGGATGTCATTCAAAAAATACATTTCTAATTTTTTAAAGCTCATTTTTGAGAGATTTATGCATGTAATAAAGTTTTAAAAAAACACTTGGTTTCGTTTTCATTTCAAATAAGTCAAATCTCAAGTTTTAGTGGCTTAGGCGCTTCTTCAAAAGTTCTTCTTAGCTACCGAAAGCATTAGCTTTCGGTAGCTTAAACAATAAATTCAGGTCTATTTTAGCCACCGAAATCACATGAGCGTGGGAGGAGTTAGCACATCCTTTCACACGCCTAAACCATCGAGATTGAGGTTTTATAATTGCAATTGGCTACCGAAAAGACAAGAGGAAAACCAATTAGATACTTGGAGCTGATCTTTGCATGATATGTCGAATCTTTTCAAATTGTTGTTTCATCAAATAACATGGTTACGTACTTCCCATCATTATAGTCACCAACCATGATTGTTTCAAATCTTAAGACGCTCTTTCTCATCCCTTGTAATAAGCACCACGTTCCAATGCATGCCTCATAATTCTCGTCCCTGTCACAACCGAGCCACATCTTCCTAGGTCTACGCTGTGTAATTTCCCCCCAAAACCCAATTTTCCAATTGCAGGTGTACAGGAACATTGCGACAGATAAAGAATGGAGGATCAACTCTGAGGAAGGAGCTAGATGATATTAGTTGCTTGGAATCACACCCAAAGGTATACCAACTTTTTAGGGACGTAGGTTGCTACAATTTTTGTAAAAAATTATAGAGCTCTCACCAGCAGGTGGCAGAAGCTTTTTCCCCGACTTTCGATGGAAGGAAAACAATCATCGGTCAAGATGAATTCAAGGTGGATGAAGCCATGATAGTTGAGGTGATAGAGATTCCCAGGACTGGAGAAAATTGGTTCAAAACCATTGTCACAAAGAATGTTAAATTTAGGTCCTACTTGAAACCAGAACACAAGTGTTTGGTATGGAAGAAATACATTCCTATGTATTTCCTTAAAGAGAAATGGAAACAGTTATTAAAAGCCATTATTGTTTATATAACTTGTGAAGGTAGATATAATAGGGTGATGATTTACCATTTCAAACTCATGAACCATTTCACTCGTAGAAGCCCACTCAATCTGCCTTATTATCTCCACAAAATCTTATCTAAGATTGCTCATCAAGTCAAGGCTAAGCCCAATAAGGTTGCAAGCAGGTTATCCCACCATGGTTTGATTAAACTCTTGGTTTATGAGATTTTGCAGAGAAGAAGTAAAGAATGGAATTACTTCTTGTTCTGGAATGATTTTCAGACTGATGTACAGCCAGAGGGTAAGAAGAGTCCTTCTTCTAAGAAGTCTTATACTCCCAGAAGTGGAAAGAGGAGGAGGAGAGCTATCTCTCCAATCCCAGTTAATTATACCTCTCCTTCTTCTAAGCCTAATAAAACTAAGAAGAAACTAAACTTCAGCAGTGAGACAGACAAGGCCGAAGAACCCCCAGTGAACAAGAGAATTATTAATCTTCCCTACACAGACTCGGAGGATGAAGAACACCAGATTGAAACAGGTCATGAAGATTTAGTTACCACAAGACATGGAGATGCAGTATATGTAAATGTATTCACAACAAGGTATGAAGATCTTCCATCACCTACACCCGAAGAATAACAATAACTACAATTTATAGATGCCTCATCTAGAAAAAAAGTGAAGCAGAGTAAATCAAAGGAAATCAGGAAACTTAAAAAGAAGTTAGCTCAACAAGAAGTGCTAGAAAGGGTAATTAAAACCAGATATGAAACCTTCTCGAAGAATTTTGTAGAAAGAAACTCATCCTTAGAAATATTAGCACATGAAAGCATAAAGGAAAAGAAAAAGAGGGAGAAGATTGTAAAAGATTACAACAGCTTATGGACAATAGCTAGGGACTTGAAGAAAAAGGTCAGGGCTTTAAGGTCGCAAGATATGTCTTCAAAACCCCAATCTCAAACACATGATACTCTTGAAACCCTAGCAGAGGTATAAATTCAGTGCAATGAACCACAGGCAACCAACAATCCTACAACCATTCCAGAAGTTGAGCAAGGTGCAGAAGCCTTAGAAGATCATCCCTAAGGCGTTTTGGAGCTAAGACAAAAGATATTTTGAAATTTTGATAATTTTCACTACGACAGAACTTTTTGTTGCTTAGGTGAACATTTTGATTGTTCATTAGTCACCAAAAGAGGAGCTTTCGGTAGCTAATTGGTCCAGATTTTGTCTATTCTAACTATCGAAAGCAATGATAGGGAAGAAAGTTAGTATTTTTGCACAGATCCAGGTTTTCCTTGTCCAAAAGCCTCAGGAATAGTTCCAATCGATAGATAATAATTAAATACATCCTTATCAAGAGTTTGTTTTGATTTTGGAGATGCTCTACAAGGCGGAAAGGTCAAATTGGTTAGCTATTTTCAGGGAAAAAACTGTTTTATTGTCAGTAAGTGTCATTTTCGACTTCTCTCATATCTCATGAAAATCCATCAACCTCGGAAGGCTTACTACACCTATCGAAGAATCTAAAGGACATGAAGATCACCCAAGAATAGGAATTGACCTATTTTATAAGATCTTTGCCTATTTTCTTGGGCCAGTTATTGACTTTCTATTTTTGGCAAAATTCGATCCAGTATCCTAGGATCTGGAAACTGTTTGTAAAGGCTATAAAGCCAAAAATATTAGAGGAATGAAGGGTTTGAATTTGAGTTCTAGACTCTACTGTTATTGTCATACAGACACTTTCTTTAATATATTCAGCCTGCAAGCTTCTTTCATTGTTATTGTTAGACTTTCTTTTCATTTCTATTCTATGCCTATGAGTTGAAATTATTTCTTTGTCTCTGTTTAAATGTCCTAAGGTAACTGTCATATTACCTTTGATTATTAAACAAGAATCATAAGAATCCACTACCAATTTTTTGACCCATCATATATATTTTTTATGTATGTTCTGGTTAATTGATTGGTTTCTTATCCATTTGATTTACAAACCTATCTGATAATAGCTCTTGAAGACCTTGTACTATTTGAATATAAGTAGACTGTCTTGGAGATACAATCCAGTGATTTATATATTCATCTTGATCTAACCCCACACCCATTATTGAGTAAATAATTACAAAAACAGTTAAGTTACCATGCATCTTTGAGATACAACCTAGGATAGTTTCCTGTAGTGATAACAAATTAGCGTCATTGTCGAGGAACGAAGATTGAAGCTCAGCTTCCTTGGGAAATGACATAGATCCAACTTTGATGATAGACAAAGTGTGGACACTATTTTGGTTGTAATAATCTATCCGGTGACTCCATTGGAACGAAGTGGCTCCGAGAAGGGCTCATACCAGATCAAATCAAGAAAGGCCACTGGCAACACTAGTTTCAGACCCTGAGAAGATCATCAGAAGTGGAAAATCACTGCAAAGACAAACTTCCAGATCTGCAAGAGCATCTAGACCAGGTATTTCAAGAAGCACTTCTTCATTTGTATCTAGAGAACCTCTTGTCGAATCCACTTCTATTGAAACTTCTAGTTCTCAGAAAATTGTAAATGAGTCAGAAAGATTGAAGGGTTATGACCCTTCAATTTCTTCTAATGTTATAGATCCTATTTCTGAGCATATTACTATATCTGACTTAGGAAAAGAAGTTGTAGAATCTATCTAAGAAGAGGATCTTCCTCTTCCTTGAATTCTTCACAAACTAAGCTTGGAAAAAGTTTTTTCTATACCCATACCAGTTTTCCCATTCTTGAAGATATTTTACAAGACCTTTTCTCTAAGGGTGAGGAAAACTTGGCCAGTTTTACAGAGGTTCTTATTTCCCACCTTGTTCAGATTTTGAAGAAACCACATTCCAAGGTAGTCATTCTATTAGTGCTTCCACTTCTTTGATCAGTGAAGTAAAACCACCATCATTGTCCATAGTCCCACCTATCCCATCTCAATCATCATCTACAGAAACATCTTCCTCTACATCAATCCCTAAGATTGCCATGGCTTCTCCTTTGAAAAAAATGGAACATATCTTATCCAATAGGTATGCTCCTCTTATTTTTCCCAATTCCTTGTCAGCCATGCCAACAGGAGATTATCAGAAGTACATGCCCAAGTTTATTTTATCTAGAGATTATATTACTAAAGAGCACATAGAAGCTTTCTATGCCTATGCTGATAACATTAACATTTCTGAGGAATATGTTTAGACCAGAATGTTTGTGCAGAGCTTGGATGGTCAAGCTAGGAAGTGGTTCAAGGAACTGCCAGCTAATTCAGTGGCAAGTGTTGAGCAATAAGATTAAGTGTTTTTTAAACATTGGGGAGAAAGAAGAGACCATTTGTATTATATTACTGAATTTTGAAATCTAAGAAGAGAAAATGGCGAATCTGTCTCAGACTTCACCAAAAGATTCAATAAGATGTTTGGCAAGATCCCTGCAGAGATCAAGCCAACTGATGCATCAACAAAGATTACTTACTCTTCTGCCTTTGATCCTGAATTCTTCTTGATCCGTAGAGAAAGAAGGTCAACCACACTCGCCTTAATGCAAGACATTGCTCTTGAGGTTGAATCTAACATTGTGGCATCCCAGAAACTTAAGAAAGTTTGAGATAAAGAAGTCATCTGTTGATCCTCCTTTTTCTTCAAATACCAAAATGGAAAATATGGCCAAGATGTTAGATAGCTTGACCTCAGAGATGTCAAAAATGAAAATTCAAAGTAAGCAACCAACAAGAAGTAAAGAGCCTAATGCCTATGCTCCCAGGAATCCTAATGCATTCCCTTACAGAAGGAACAACCAGCAGGTCCAGATCCTTAAGAGAGACAAGAATGCAGCTAAAGACCAAAGGATCAAGGCCCCTTTCCAAAATGTCATGCTATAAGAAGAGTAGGATCTATCTCATGGTGAAGTTGAAGAAGAAGATGACATCAATTGCTTCAAGGATGATGCTAATTCCTCTTTCTTGACACAAACAGATTATGAGGAGGCCCTCATGAATGAGAATATTAATGAGACAAGCATTGAAGAATATTTTTATCAGATAGATGATCAACCAGGTTATAATTTAATATCTAAGACTACTACTTCAAAGCCATTGCTTGCTGCCCCCGGAAAGAAGAAAGATGCTACTGCCAAGTAGCCTGCTGCTCTTGCAAAGCAGATCTCCACTCTTGCAAAACAGTAGAAAAAGCCATTGCAGCCCCAAGCTAAGGCACAGGTGTCCCTCAAATCTCCCTCTAACGAGGTAAGACCTTTTGAAAAAATATCATATTCATTTAATTTCAAATTAGAAATTCAGAAGGTAAAAATACATATGCCATTGACTGAACTTATGAAGAATTATATATCCAAGTCTACTATCCTGAAGTCCATTCAACCAAAGACTCCCATAGTTGTTGATTATGTAAACCTTCAAGATGATAATCCCACAGTGACTATAGGACCTATGGTTGAGAACTAAGATGATTCTTTTCCACCCTTCTACATATCCTTGAATATCCATGACAAGATCCTTCACAACTGCTTGCTTGACTCAGGAGCATCACACAATCTTATGTCTAAAGCAGTGATGGATGAGCTTGGTCTAGACATCACAAAACCTTACCATGATCTCTTCTCTTTCGACTCTAGGAAATTCATATGCCTCGACCTTATAGACCTTGTCATAAACCTTTCTTAGCTGCCAATGAGAAGCATGGCAATGAATGTTGTAGTGGTTGATATCCCACCCAAGTTCAACCTCCTCTTGTCACGTTCATGGAGGAAAAGGCTAGGTGGTATCCTTCAAATGGATCTTTTGTATGCCACAGTCCCGGTGTTTGGAGGAGAGGTAAAGAGACTTTACAGAGAGAATCAGCTTGCGTACATCATTAGTGATGAGAAAATTCATGTAAACCATCCCATCTATGCATTGGACACAGACTTTGGGGCATGCATTCTGCAAATAGATGACTCTCAGCTAGCTCCTTTGCAGCTCACAAAGCCTACTTATCAGCAGTCTGATGGAGAGAGTACTTCCGTCTGGAGCATGTTCTTTGATGGTGCCAGTACCAAAGACTCAGCAAGTGCAGGTGTAGTTTTGATTTATCATTCAAAGGAGGCTATTCATTTGTCTTTTAAACTTGATTTCAAGACTACTAAAAATATAGAAGAGTATGAGGCTTTGTTGTTGGGATTAAATGTTGCCAAGGAGATGGGAATCAAAGGTTTAAAGGTGTTTGGAGATGCGGATCTCATCATACAACAAGTAAATAGTACCTTCCAAGAAAAACATGTTAGGTTGAAATCTTACAGAGATGAGGTATGGAAACTCATGAACTCTTTCTCCATTTTTGATATTTCTTATATACCCAGAGAGATGAATCACCTAGATGATTCCCTTGCTGTCTCGACTAGTATGTTCATTCCTCCCATGCCTCCTAGACTAAACTATGAAATACAAGTCAAATACATGCTATCCCTACCAGACAATGTCAAGTATTGGAAAGTCTTTGAGGATGATGATGAGCTTAGTAGTTTTCTCCAGGTCGTAGATGAATTTTCTGATATGCATATTGACCAGGAAAATCAAAATGTAGAGGAATAAAAAAAGCCTAAGTTGAAGAGAAAAATGGGTCAACACAATATTGTTCAGCTTCCCAACAATTATATACCTCGGGGTTTGGTGCCTCTTGAGAAGATTTTTGACCAAAATGATGTCCCCTACAAACCTGATCAGAAGGAAAAGGATCTTGTTTTCCATGAGCACAATATAGGAAGCCAGAGTCATCCTAAATTCATAAACTTGTCCACTAAGTTAACTGTTGATTAGAGGTCAGAATATTGTAGCCTTATGAAGGAATCCGCTGATGTATTTTCCTGGAAATACAGTTATCTAAAAACCTATAATACTAATGTCATTCAACATAAGATTCTCCTGGAGAAAGACACCATCCCATTCAAACAGAAGTTGAGACCTATCATTCCTCTCTTATTTCCTATAATCGAAAAAGAAATCAAAAAGATCCTTGATGCCAAAATCATAATTCCAATGATATACTCTAATTGAGTTGCAAACCTAGTGATAGTGAGTAAGAAAAATGACGAGATTAGGTTATGTGTTGATTTTAGAAACCTAAATAAATGCTCCCAGAAAGACAACTATCCTCTACCCAAGATGGAGCATTTGCTGTAGAGAGTCTTAGGAGCTAGTGTCATGTCTTTCCTAGATGGATTACTAGGCTATAACCAGGTTTTTGTGCATCCTGATGACTGAGAAAAAACTTCCTTTACTACTCCTTAGGGTACCAGGTCTTAGGAGCTAGTGTCATGTCTTTCCTAGATGGATTACTAGGCTATAACCAGGTTTTTGTGCATCCTGATGACTGAGAAAAAACTTCCTTTACTACTCCTTAGGGTACCTTCATGTACGCCAAGATGCCTTTCGGGCTAATGAATGTCGGGGCCACCTTTTAGAGGGCCATGGACATAGCCTTTGTGGGAGAGAAGGACAAGTTTGTTCTCATCTATCTCGATGATATCACTGTCTATTCCATTAGTCATGAAGAGCAACTGAAGCATCTGAAAAGAGAATTTTTGAAATGCAGACAGTTCGGGATTTCACTGAACCCAAAAAAGTCTTGATTTTCTCTCAAGAAGAGTAAGCTCCTAGACCACATTGTTTCAACAAAGGGAGTGAAAATTGATCCAGCTCGAGTTAAATCAATTCAAAATTTGTCCATGCCAAGGTCAAAGAAGGATATCCAATCCCTACTCATAAGATCAATTTTATTAGAAGGTTTATTCCTAATTTCGCTGAGTTAGTGAAACATATAACCTCTATGCTAAAAAGTGGATCTGAGATCAAATGGACAAACATTGCAAGAAGTTTATTTCAGGATATCAAGCAGGCTATCATGGAATCTCCTACTCTAATTAGTCCAGATTACACCAAGAATTTCTATATTTTCTCTTTTTCTTCCTGTGACACAATGGCAGCAGTCTTGTTACAAAAATATGATGAAAGTCTTGATCACCCGGTGGCTTTCTTCAACAAATCACTCAGGGATGTTGAACTAAGGTATGATCCTATAGAAAAACAAGCCTATGCTCTCATTAAGTCATTAAAAGATTTCAGAATTTATATCCTCCATGCAAAGGTTGTTGCCTATGTTCCTTCAGCCTCTATGAAGGATGTCTTGACCCAACCTGATATTGATGGAAAGAGATCCAAATGGATTGCAAAGCTGATTGAGTTTGACATAGAAGTAAATCCCACCAAGCTAGTAAAATGCAAAGGCCTTGCTAATCTCATGACAGCAGAGAACTGTGATCTTTTAGGCATTAATTTCATTGGGGTAAGTTCAGCAAGCTTGCAGATAGGGGTAGCAGCAGAAGAGCAACATGACAGCCAACAGGTGGCTGAGAATTTGTCTTCATGTGAGTGGTATTTAGGTATTCTTCATTTTTTGCAAAAGTTGGAGGTTTTTCCTGAACTTAGCATGACTCAAGCCCGAGCTCTTAAGCTCAGAGCAATTAAATTATGCATTAATGATAATCTTTTGTATTGGAAAGATCCTTCTAGTTCACTGTTGAGATGTTTGAACAAAGATGAGTTAGTTGAAGTCATGCATCAGCTCCATTCAAGTATTTATGGAGGCCATCATTACTGGAAGACCACAGATCATAAGATCCTAAGGACTGGGTACTATTGGCCTTTTCTTTTTTTAGATGTGTGTGCCTTTGTGAAATCTTGTGATAAGTGCCAAAGATTCATAGGGAAGCAACAACTCAAATCTCTACCCCTGAGACCTATTGTAGTGAATGGTCCCTTTCAATAGTGGGGCTTATATTTTATAGGCGAGATTAATTCTTCATCTAGTGGTCAGCATAAGTGGATCCTGGTAGCCACTGACTATTTTACCATGTGGATAGAGGCAATCCCCAATAGAAATTCCACTCATCAAGTCATCATGAAGTTTCTCTATGAAAACATCCTGATCATATTTGGCTGCCCAAAAAGGCTAGTGACAGATAATGCAGCAACCTTTAAAGCGGATGCATTGGTTGACATGTGAACATCAATGGGAATTCAATTGGTACACTCTACATCCTACTACCCTCAAGGCAATGGCCTTGTCGGGTCATCCAATAAGAGTCTAGTCAAAATCATCAGAAATTTGTTCGAGGAGAATCAAAAGAGATGGGATTTTAAACTAAAGTTTTCTCTTTGGGCTAACAGAGTGAATAAAAAGAAATATATAGGGACTTCTCCTTTCAAATTGGTTTATGGCACTGATGCCATTTTCCCCATTCAGCTAGTTCTACCAATGGCTAATTTTTTTTAGGAAGAACAAATTGAATCAAATGATATGGTGAGAAGAATGCTTAACTTGGTAGAATTGCAACAAGTCAGAGAACAGTTGGTGGACAAATCAGAAGCTCATCAAAATAGGATCAAGGATACTTTTGATAGAAAATCAAAGGTGGACAACTTTCAAGTTGCTGACTGGGTTCTAAAATGTGATGCTCTCAGACAAGATGAAGGCAAGCATGGGAAGTTTGACTCTTTGTGGATTGATCCTTTCATGATAAATCAAGTACAACATAACAACACTTTCATTCTGCAAAGTATGGAAGGTGAAGAAATGTTTGGTGGCCCAATAAATGGGCGTTTCTGAAACTCTATTTTATCTAAGGCTTCAATTCCTTACCATTGTAAATTTTATTTTTAGTTTTTGTTTTTTTTGCAAAATAAATCCATGCCCAATGGAAACACTAGCAGATAGGCTTGAATTTTTTTCTTACAGGAAAGGCATTGGTTCTGTGGTTCTTGAAACCTCATAGTGAGGCTTTCACCCCCAATAGGAGCCAGTGTTATCTCCTCAAATAAAAATTAATCAAGTTGTTTTATTTTAGGTGATAAGATGTCATTCAAAAAATACATTTCTAATTTTTTAAAGCTCATTTTTGAGAGCATTATGCATGTAATAAAATTTAAAAAAAACATTTGGTTTCATTTTCATTTCAAATAAGTCAAATATTAGGTTTTGGTGGCTTAGGTGCTTCTTCAAAAGTGCTTCTTAGCTACCGAAATCCTTAGCTTTTGGCAGCTTAAACAAGAAATTCAGGGATATTTTAGCCACCGAAATCACAGGAGCCTGGGAGGAGTTAGGACGTCCTTTCACACGCCTAAACCGTCGAGATTGAGGTTTTATAATTTCAATTGGCTACCGAAAAGACATGAGGAAAATCGTTTAGAGACTTGGAGCTGATCTCTGCATGATATGTCGAATCTTTTCAAATTGTTTTTTCATCAAATCACATGGTTACGTACTTCCCATCATTATAGTCACCAACCATGATTGTTTCAAATCTTAAGCCGCTCTTTTGCATCCCTTGTAATCAATGCCATGTTCTAATGCATGCCTCATACTTCTCATCCTTGTCACAGACAAGCCACATCTTCCTAAGTCTACGCTGTGTAATTGTCCCCCAAAACCCGATTTTCCAATTGCAAGTGTACAGGAACATTGCGATAGATGAAGAAAGGAGGATCCACTTTTAGGAAGGCACTAGACGATATTAGTTACTTGGAATCACACCCAGAGGTATTCCAACTTTTCAAGGACCCGGGTTGCTACAATGTTTGTAAAAAGTTACATAGCTCTCACCAGCAAGTGGCAGAATCTTTTGCCCTGACTTTCGATGGAAGGAAAGTAGTCATCGGTCAAGATGAATTCCAGGTGGATGAAGCCCTCATAGCTGAGGTGACAGAGCTTCCTAGGATTGGAGAAAACTGGTTCAAAACCACCGTCACAAAGAATGTTGAATTTAGGTCCTACCTGAAACCAAAACACAAGTGTTTGATATGGAAGAAAGGCATTCCTGTGTCTTTCCTTGAAGAGAAATGGAAACAGTTATTAAAATCCATTCTTGTTTATATAACTTGTGAAGGTAGATATAATAGGGTGATTATTTACCATTTCAAACTCATGAACCATTTCACTGGTAGAAACCCACTCAATCTGCCTTATTATCTCCACAAAATCTTATCTAAGATGGCTCATCAGGTCAAGGCTAAGCCCAATAAGGTTTTAGGTAGGTTATCCCACCATGGTTTGATTAAACTCTTGGTTTATGAGTTGTTGTAGAGAAGAAGAAAAGAATGGAATTACTTCTTGTTCTGGAATGATTTTCAAACTGATGTACAACCAGAGGGTAAGAAGAGTCCTTCTTCCAAGAAGTCTTATACTCCCAGAAGTGGAAAGAGGAGGAGGAGAGCTATCTCTCCAGTCCCAATTAATCATCCCTCTCCTTCTTCTAAGCCTAATAAAACTAAGAATAAACTAAACTTCAGCAATGAGACAGAGAAGGTCAAAGAACCCCCAGTGAACAAGAGAATTCTTAATCTTCCCTACACATACTCAAAGGATGAAGAGCACCAAATTGAAACAGGCATGAAGATTCAGTTACCACGGGACATGAAGATGTAGTATATGTAAATTTATTCACAACAAGGTATGAAGATCTTCCATCACCTACACCCGAAGAAGAACAAGAACTACAAGTTGTAGATGCCTCATCTAGCAAAAAAGTAAATCACAGTAAATCAAAGGAAATTAGGAAACTTAAAAAGAAGTTAGCTCAACAAGAAGTGCTAGAAAGGGTAATTAAAACTAGATATGAAACCTTGTCGAATAATTTTTCAAAAATCAACTCAACGTTAGAAAGATTAGCACATGAAAGCATAAAGGAAAGGAAAAAGAAGGAGAATGTTGTAAAATATTACAACAACTTATGGAGAGTAGCTAGGGACTTGAAGAAAAAGGTCAGGGCTTTAAGGTCGCAAGCTATGTCTTCAAAACACCAGTCTCAAACACATGCTACTCTAACCCTAGTAGAGGTAACAATTCAATGCAATGAACCAGAGGCAACCAACAATCCTGCAGTCATTCCAGAAGTTGAGCAAGGTGCAGAAGCCTCAGAAGTTCAGCCCTAAGGCATTTTGGAGCTAAGACAAAAGGTATTTTGAAATCTTGATTATTTTCACTAAGACAGAACTTTCGGTGGATTAGGCGAACATTTCGATTGTTCATTAGCCACCGAAAGCAGAGCTTTCGGTAGCTAATTGGTCTAGATTTTGTATATTCTAACTACCGAAAGCACTGACAGGGCAGAAAGTTAGTATTTTTGCACAGATCCAGATTTTCCTTGTCCAAAAGCCTTAGGAATAGTTCCAATCGATAGATAATAATTAAATACATCCTTATCAAGAGTCTGTTTTGATTTTGGAGATGCTCTACAAGGCGGAAAGGTAAAATTGGTTAGTTATTTTTAGGGAAAAAATTGTTTTATTGTCAGCAGGTGTCATTTTCGACTTCTCTCATATCTCATGAAAATCCATCAGCCTCAGAAGGCTTACTACACCTTTCAAAGAATTTGAAGGACATGAATATCACCGAAGAATAAGAATTGACTTATTTTATAGGATCTTTGCCTATTTTCTTGGGCCAGTTATTGACTTTCTATTTTTGGCAAAATTCGATCCAGTATCCTAGGATCTGGAAACTGTTTGTAAAGGATATAAATCCAAAAATATTATAGGAATGAAGGGTTCGAGTTTGATTTATAGAATCTATTGTTATTGTCATACAAACACTTTCTTTAATATATTTAGCCTGCAAGCTTCTTTCATTATTATTGTCAGACTTTCTTTTCATTTCTATTCTATGCCTATGAGTTGAAATTATTTTTTTGTCTCTATTTAAATGCCCTATGATAATTGTCATCTTACCTTTAATTATTAAACAAGAATCATAAGCATCCACTGCCAGTTTTTGGACCCATCATATATATTGTTTATGTGTGTTCTGGCTAATTGATTGATTTCTTATCCATTTGATTTACAAACCTATCTGATAATAGCTCTTGAAGGCCTTGTATTGTTTGAATATAACTAGATTGTCTTGAAGATACAATCTAGTGATTTAGATATTCATCTTGATCCAACCCCACACCCATTATTGAGTAAATAATTACAAAAATAGTTAAGTTACTAGGCATCTCTTAGATACAACCTAGGAGAGTTTACTGGAGTGATAACACGGGTAACAACTCAAACTGTTCAACAAAACACTGGAAATTATGACTTGAATCTGGGACAAGCCACATTGCCAAATTTTAGTAACAAAAATCATGTTAATGAACAAAATTTCAACACAGGAGACAGATTTATAGCACATAATACTACTCAAAAACATAATAAAAAGACTCTTGCAGGTCTCTTTCTTAAAAGTGGAGTGAAGATCCCAAGTAGAATTACATGTAGTGAATGTGGTAAAGAGATTGGTTGGGAGCACTTGCTAAAAGGAAGGAGAATTACGTAGGCACATGCAATGATTTTAACAAGGGGGAATGATGGGACTAAGAAATGTTTCATTTTTGTATTTATTATGATAATTTTTTAAGTATATAAAATCCAAATTAATCCTCATATATGTCATTTCTCTCCCATCCTAGTCATTTATTATCCAAAGGAAAAATGGATTAAGTTTCTTATCCTTTCTTGTTTATATAATAAAATTAGAATAGATTTGTGAGTTTTTGTCTTCAATAAAAGATAAAGGGTGATAACCATGAGTTTCATGAAATGTTCAAACAAATTCCAAGTCGAATACTCCAGAGTTAAGATAAAGAATGAAGGTTTTTTCATATTTTAATGGCAACTAGTTATGAAGAAACCAAGTCGACCTCATCATGGAACATCTGGACAAGGGTGAAGAGGGAATATAGAGAGCCGTTTGAGATTACTAATTGTTTCCCATGAATTTATCCCTTGAAATGTGTGGACTATTGGCATCTTTTACACTATTAGACTATACATACAACTTAGGAACATGTTTTAGTGTTTATGGGCAATAGTTATGTGTCCTTATGTTGGGGGATAAATGAAATTGCAAACAGTTGGTTTTGATTCCCATATGTATCTACAAAAAACAAGTTCCATTATGATATTAGCTAATCATAAAATAGAAAGAATAAATTGTATTTCAAAGTGTGTGAGTTTTGTTGTAAACGTTTGTGAAAAAACTTGGAATTTTTGCATTATATAAATATGCTCTTTTAGTTTCAATTCCAAATTGTGAGTGAACAATAGTGTTGTA
>JASDQU010103849.1:109622-147468 GCA_032191745.1 Picea mariana
TCATATATGTCATTTCTCTCCCATCCTAGTCATTTATTATCCAAAGGAAAAATGGATTAAGTTTCTTATCCTTTCTTGTTTATATAATAAAATTAGAATAGATTTGTGAGTTTTTGTCTTCAATAAAAGATAAAGGGTGATAACCATGAGTTTCATGAAATGTTCAAACAAATTCCAAGTCGAATACTCCAGAGTTAAGATAAAGAATGAAGGTTTTTTCATATTTTAATGGCAACTAGTTATGAAGAAACCAAGTCGACCTCATCATGGAACATCTGGACAAGGGTGAAGAGGGAATATAGAGAGCCGTTTGAGATTACTAATTGTTTCCCATGAATTTATCCCTTGAAATGTGTGGACTATTGGCATCTTTTACACTATTAGACTATACATACAACTTAGGAACATGTTTTAGTGTTTATGGGCAATAGTTATGTGTCCTTATGTTGGGGGATAAATGAAATTGCAAACAGTTGGTTTTGATTCCCATATGTATCTACAAAAAACAAGTTCCATTATGATATTAGCTAATCATAAAATAGAAAGAATAAATTGTATTTCAAAGTGTGTGAGTTTTGTTGTAAACGTTTGTGAAAAAACTTGGAATTTTTGCATTATATAAATATGCTCTTTTAGTTTCAATTCCAAATTGTGAGTGAACAATAGTGTTGTATAAATTTTATTCTTGTTGTAGATATTTATAGGAGGGCCCACTTCAAAGAGGTACCTTATGTTTATTTTGCATAGATAGATTTCTAGATTACTAGATATTAATTGTGTACTTTGTTCTTCAGTTTATATACCTTTTTTGTCTTGAGTTGCAAATAATTTTGTTGTATATGCATGTTGTAGATGGTAGCGACCAAATTTCCTTCGATTGTTCCAGAGTCTGTACTTAAGGCTAGGAAGTATAGAGTCTAGGCATCCAGAAAAGGTAAAAGATAAGGGAAGGAGCAAACAACTGGAAGAGAAACTATAGTTGATTTCTAAGTCATCTGTGTCTATCTTCCACTTGTTCTTGAGTGGTTATGTCTCATTCAATGGCTGCCCATGAACGTTTGAGTTTGACCCGACTGGTTGCAGTTCTTAGGATAGTGTCAAAGAGGTTTAAGGCGATGTTGGTTTGGTCTTATAGGCTGGGTTCTATGTGAAGTTGCCTTGCAACAGGGACAATCATTTAAGGAACAAAGATTTAAGAGGCTGTTGTTTTTAAGTTGCTGATTTTTTTTTATTTATATGAGAGAAAAAATCTCATGAGACAAATTAGTAGTTTAATAAATTGAAGGTCATTTTCCGTAACTGAGTTAAAAATTTGGAACCATGTATGAAGTGAAAGAAAAACATAGAGTTGTTAGACAATGTGAGGCATCATTTCGAGAGGAATCTCACGCTGTAATAGAAGAAGAAAAAGAAGAGAAACACTTTAATGAAGCGTAAAATATAGCGATCTAAGTAATCCATAGGTCTTATACCTGCCAATAGCCAATACAGAGGAAAAGATGCAAATAATTAGATAAATAAACATGATTTCCACAGTAGAGGTTGTACCAAATTGCAGTCAAAGCATTCATCAATGATGCATATAAAAATGTCATGAAGCATGAAATAATAGAAGAAAGCACATAACTCAATCTTGATGGAATATGGAGTCTTCAATTCGCTTTGTATTAATTCATGGCGATGGAAAATTTCTCTATTACAATCTGCCAAAAGAAAAAAGCCCCTTGTTTTTCTTCAAAATGCCTATTTATACAAGCCTAAAAAACACTTCAAATTCCATTCGTTCTAGAAACCTTTGATTACAATTGAGGAAAGGAAGTGTTTCATTTCCTCGCTCTTTGTCTTTCCCCATGCAGGCGGAACGCCTTCCTTTCTTTTCTCCCTTATACCCAGAAATAGAATAGAATAATGGTTGTCATCATTTAACACCAGAAGCCTTCCCTTTCCCCTGCTCGATGCAACTAACACACCTTTCAATCAACTAGGTTATCAACCTGGAGGGCTCTGCTTGGTTGTTGGCCTCGAAAGTGTAACAATTATTCACCAACTCTAGCAATCGTCCTACTACTTGTCGGTCTTCTGTGATGATGGACCATAATTGTAAACTTGGTTTTATTAACCATTTGTCCACTTGGGAAAATTCAACCTGACTCAGCAGGGATATTTCATCTTGCTCCTTTTCGACATTCTCCTTGATATCTAACAGGTGTTTGGCTATGTTAATTTTTCCCAATGTCTCGGCGCTATCCTCCTTATCAAGGTTCAATAGATTTTTATTTATCAATCTGAATGTCTCTTCACAATAATTCTTCATCTCTTTAGCTCTTTCTTTGCTCTCTGATATATTATGCTCCCACGCCTTTAGTAAGATATTTCCCCTGGTTTGCTCTGAGATGGATAATCTGACACTACCAACCATTCCTTCCTTTGTTGTTGCTACGATAGCCTCCTGGAAAGCGATTCGAGCCGCCCCAACTTCCCTTTCTCTTAAAGAAATATCCTTTAGCGCTTGATAAATTGTTTGAAAGTGATTTTGGATGATTTCCACTTTGGCAAGCAATCCCTGCTGAGTTATTTCCACCTTCTTTTAGATCTCGGTGGCTTGGTACTGGAACGTATCTATATCTATGGCCTAGTTCTCAGCAGAAATCAGTTTTGACTGCAACTTTAGTATCAACTCCTCTTGCTGGCTTACCTACGCTTGTTTTATCTGGACCGACTGACACATTTTCTCAAGCTTGGCTCTAAGTTGTTTGATTTCCTGTTGGTCAGCTGCTCTGGCCTCCTTGATACCTTTGTTCGCCTAATCCCTAACATTCTCTTCTGGTGTAACTACCTTTGCCTCCAACTTACCGATCAAGAGGTTATTCCATTTCAATCGTGCCTTCAAAATTCCAACTGAGTACTGATTGGCTATAGCGTAAGATCCTAATGTTCCTGCTATCTTCTCGATGAATTCTTCCTTTCCATCTGTCATGATTTTAAATGTTTTAGCCACTACGCCCTCTCTTTGATATAATTCTTGCCTCACCATGAACTTCCTTTTTTTATCAAAGAAAAATTTGTTAGGAGGCAACTCCTCTACAGAAATGGGCGTCAATTCTTCAATGAAAATCCATCTTGCATTGGGATTCCCCTTTGTGAAGTGTAAGGGTGTGATAACAGCAATCGAACTATCGATTTCCTTGGATGATTATTAGGGGTAGTATCTGTGACCGGCTCTTTTGATGTGATCGGTGAGGTGTCACCTGCCTTTTGCAAGGGTATCTCAGCTTGACTTAGTACCCTCTTTCTTGGTGCAAATTCCTCTAGGTTTTTCTCTCCTCGATTGGGGATTTCGGCTCCCTGTTCCGAGGTATCCTTTTTTCTGTCCCTTCCTGATTTTTCTCCTTACCAGGACTTGAGATCTTTGAGCCTTTGTCTTCTGTCTTTTGTACGTCTGGAATCTTTGGGGGTTTTCCCTGTAAAATTAGGGGGAGGAAACTCTTCTGATGCTCCTTGAATTTGAGGAAATCGACCATATCTCCTGGTGGCAAGGCCTGAATCCGGCTCAAGACTTCAGAGTAGGACCTCACACCTTGGAAGATTTCATCAAGGGGTGAATCTTTGTGTTTGTATATCTTTAGGCCACAATTCACCAAGTGATTACTCACAACCTTATTTGGGTCGTTCTTTTTGAACTCAATGTTCACCAACTTCATTTCCTCCAAGGTTGTGGCCTCGGCTTTGGCATGGCCAAAATATAATAAAGAGTATGACCTAATGTGAATGGGGAATGGTGGCCATACCTTATTTGATAGTCCTTTGAGATCCTTGATTATTCCACCAAGCACAGCTTGCCTAGCAATCTCACAACATATTAGCTTATCTAGCAGAAATAACGGTAAAACATGGGGGGGAATGGAGGTGCCAAAAACCCTTATGTATGAATACTCTGCTTCTATATACCAATCTGCTACATTACTCAGTTTGGCCATGATGTTATCTTAAATCCGGGGAGGAAGATGGATGAATATAGAAACATGCATTGGTACCATTACCCAGTTAAAAATCTCATAGATGAAATCTTTGGCCTTATCCTCCCAAAGCTTCAAGTGTAGATGTGGATAGGCTCAACATCAGATGGAGTTCAGCTCCAGCTCATCAATGGGAAGGGTGTCATGAAGAAAATAGCGTCCATGATGTAGGCAGACATAAATAATGAAGATGTTCTCCTGCTAGCTTTCTGTGCTCGATATTCAGTAATTCAACTGTTGAGACTGCCCGACATCAATTTGGCCTAGTCGAAAGAAAAAAATTCATCGAATGTATAAATGAGCAGCACCCATGGGAGGAAAAAGTGAGTTGTGTCCTCCTTCCTGTACAGTCTATAGGCCATCATCGCTACATACTTGAACCATGGATCTAAAGAGGAGAATGAATAAATTCCATTAGTATCAGCCTTGAATTTCGCAGGGTGTGAAACCCAGTCTTTGATCAGATCAGATAAATTTTTCCCAAACTACTCGCATTCCTTATTTTTGAACTCCTCTAGGAATTCAGTATTGTAAATATGATTTGGAGTGGGTGACAATTTATATATTTCCTGTAGGTGCTTTGGTTTGAAAGACCCGACTGCTTCCATCTGTTCATTGAAAATCGTTTTGGTCAGGAGGTCTACATGGTCCAGTGCCCATCTGACCATATCATAATAGGGGAGAATCCGTGGCCTTGCTGCTATTTTGTGCATCTCTGCTTGAGTAACGATTTTGTATTTGGTGGACATGTCATCATTCTCCTCATCGCAGGAATCATCCAAGCAATTTATCACCTTGGGATGCAGAACATTGGAAATATGCGTCCTTGTTTTAATAATATTGATACTTTGAGGTGAAGTATCAGAAAAAATATATGAAACTTGGCCTGAGCTCTCAACGACTGCCTTGGGTTCTTTTCGTAGAGCCATGGTGTATGACCTTGCAATTATATCCCCTGTCACAAAAGATTGAAAACATAGACAAAAGTTATCCTGGTGAAATAACTCTACACACAATAGAAAGGAAAGATGAGATAATGAAAGAAAACCCTCTTCTTAAACACTTAAGTTCATGTTATTCCTTGTCGACATAATGGTTTAATGGTTTAATGGAAATATTTTAGCAAATAAGTGGGATCTTACTGTCAATCACTTCAATGAAATTCAAATAAATGTCGTAAATATTTGACAACTCGTAACTTGGGAAAAGAGCAGAAACGTTAAAAGCTTCATCCGTAGATTGTATGGTTAAAATCTACTCAAGGCATTAATTAATCCATCTTATCAACTTTAATTTCATGCTTTTAGTCCTTTATCCCCTTTTCGGCGCTCGTCATATCGAACGATTTCGCTTCTAGCCTTTGAGACCCAAAATCCCGAAGTCATGATGGTGCAAAATTATTTATAATTTGTGATTTAACTTAAAATTTTAATTAACCCATCTTAATTAATGAATATCGTGACTTCGGAGATTGGAGTTGCAAAGGTGTTGCATTTTAAGGCAAGAATCGTCGAGTCACAAAATCACGATAGAGACTAACTACGGTTTAAAAAGATTACTCTTGATATTTACCTGAGTGACTTGAAAAGACTTTGCAACTTCACATCTCATAGGTTTGAAAGTGTTTGACGAGTAACTCACGAAACGTGAGAGCATGAGGTGATGACATCAAACAATGTTTACTTATAGGCTCAATAATGGTGGTTAGAAATAAACCTTATCGCTACTTCACGCGTCAGGATATCGAGTCTTGGTAGGTACATCATGAAATACGCGAGATCCCTAAATCCATCTTTTTGGGCTTAATTATAACCTCTTACTTATTTAGAAAGAAGGGTGACTCCAACCTTTGAACCAAGAGTATAAAAATAAAATAATATGTTCCAACACCTTATTTACTTTATTTGATGTTTATTTCCATAAGATAGAGTTAGAAGTTTGAATGAAATGGTTGTGATTTCAAGTATCACTTCCAGAGCATTGTTGGTAACCTTTAAACCCATGAACAAGGAAACAAATAGTCAGACTAAAACAATCAAAGTAGTTCCTTTATTGATTTTTATTTGAAATATTTGGTTTTAATAGACATTCATATTAACTCATTATAAGCTATTCAATCTAAATATTCTTAATTTCATGCAAATAGCATATGTCTCACAAGTTTAAAAAAAAAACCTGAGTTGATAATTAAATCAATCCTTAAGACAATTGTCCTTTTTTAAACGAAATATTTTAGGGATGTCAACACTCTCAGGAAATATATAAAAATAATTCCTCATGTGGGGGATCTAAATCTATAGGAAGATCTAAATATCTAGGAAAAATCATAAAGGTATGTTGGAGATGTGGAAAACAAGGGTATTACAAGAAACAACATAGATCCAATAGTGTTAAAAGAGGTAAGGGATATGATGACTCCCCTTATACAGAAGAAAAATCCTTTGAAAAAGAAGGAGGCGATATGTGCTTGGCTTCTTCAAGAACACATGCATATCATGAGGCATGGTTGGTCAACTTAGGTGTAATATCCTTTCATATGATGCCTCATAGGGAGTGGTTTTGTGAGTATGAAAGGTATGATGGGGTTTATTTTTTTCTAGGATATGACTCGACAACTAGAATCATAGGATGAGGAAAAGTCAAGATGAAGCTCATGGATGATAGGATTATAACACTCCCTGGTGTTCTACACATCCTAGGATTGGCCAAGAATTTTATTTATGTAAGCAATATGGACGATGCAAGTGTAAAAATAATGTTTGAAAAGGAAACTTGTAGGATGGCTCGAGAAGCTATGGTGTTACTAAGGGGAGTTTGGATTGGAACTCTATATAATCTATTAGAAACCACTATTAGTGATGGGTGAAATAGTTCCATTGTTCCTAATATTGGAGATAAATAAGGAAAAACTCATGCAGTATTTGGAGAAAAGAATATGTCATAGCATAAAACATTGGGGCATATCGGAGAAAAGGGGATTCAATTTCTACAATGGTAAAGGTATGGTTGAAGGTATGTCAAATTTCACTCTGGATACTGAGTTTTCTCAGCATTTCTTGTATGGGAAGTAGAATCGGGTAAGATTCTCCTCTAGTGCTATAAGGGTAGAGGGGATTTTACAGTTGGTGCATAGTGATGTGTTTGGACCTATGATGATTCCATAACTAGGTAGATCTATTTAATATGTCTCATTTTTATATGAATTCTTGAGGAATACATAGATTTATTTCCTCTGGAAGAATTCTAAAGTATTTGACAAATTTAAAGATTTTAAGGCTCTTGTGAAAAATGAGACAGAGAAGAAACTTAAGGTGATTAGGATGGATGATGGTGGACAATTATGTGGAAATGAATTCAATGAATTTTGTAAGAAATGTGGTATATAAAGGAACAAGACTACTCCATACACACCTCAACAAAATGGAGTTGTAGAAAGGATGAATGAGATGTTGATGGAAAGAGCAAGGAGCATGCTCAGTGGTTTCAAGTTTGGAGAGGAATTATGGGTAAATATAGAAGGCACTTCATTTACCTAGTAAATCAATCACCCTCATCAACTTTGGATGAAATGAATCCACACAAGGCATGGACTAGTAAGAAACCCTCTCTGACACATCTCAAGGTTTTTGGTTGTGATGCTTATGTACATATTCTAAAGGAAAATATCAATAAGTTGGATAAAAAGGCTAAAAAGTGTACCTTTATTGGATATAAATATGGTCTAAAAGGTTATAATATTTGGAAGCCATAAACCAAGAAGGTAGTGTATATTTGAGATGTGGTATTTAGAGAAATCAAAGATGTTGTCAAACAAAAAGTCCTACCAAGGGAGGAAGAACCAGAAAATATAGAGTTTGAATTGAAGGATAATAAGTCAGACACTATAGAATAATAAGAATAAGAATAAAAAGAGCCTCATACTTTAGTATTGAGTAGGTCATATCATGAAAGATGACAACCAGAAAGGTATATTCCATTTGATTTTTGTTCAATGTTTTCTTTTCTTATTACCAATGATGTGTAATGACCCAAATGGGGGGAATATGGGGATAAATGTACATGTAATTTGTAAATATATATGTAATAGGGTTGGCCTAATTGTAAATGGGCCTCATGTGTAGGTGTGAATAGGTATATATAGAGATCATGTATTCATTATTGTAGACATGTGAATTGTGATGTAAAAATGTATTTCGTTATGTGGAGTTTCCCCTCTTTTTTAAGGATTTATTATATAACTTTTATATCTTGGATTTGTTCTCCACATTCACATATTGTACATGGTGTGCATTACTATTTTGTTATGATAATTTAATCATTTGGTTCATTACATTTGGTATCATAGCATTGATCATAGGGTTTTGTTTCCTCAAGAAAGTCATCTTGGAATTTTAGCTATAAATTGTTTTGGGGGCCACTTAAAAAAATAAAACTTGGATGTTGTATACAAGACATATCACAATACTTGTGGTATTAATTTAATCTTCTAGGTTGTTATACGTTCCGAGATACACCCTCTGGAAGATAGGGTTTTTTACTAGTCCTATAACTAGTCTCAAACAAATGTTTTGGGTAAAACAATCATCTCTTCTTCACAGAGGATCTAGATTATGTGAGACTAGTTGAATTTGATAGAGGAAAATATATAGTATTGTGCGTGAGAATTTTATAATTATTTATCCAATATTGGATGTGTGGCATTCTGTAGAAGTTTTCTCTCCAAAATAGGCCAAAATTCAGCAACGTTTGGGAAAGTTACCATAACTTTCATTTGGCACACCCAATTTTGGTCAGTCCTCTGGAATTGTAGAGAAGACATTTTAGAGTACTACATATAAACATTTTAGACTCATAGGAGCTAAAATTTCATAAAAATATTAGAAGTAATTTTGTCCAGAAGGACAAACTCCAAATCATGGTTTTCAAAAGTATGCTCACTTAAAACTATCATAAATTTTGATTGGGATGTCTAATTCAAGTGATTCAAAATCCAGTGTAAAGATAAAATGCATAATATTATATTGGAAAATTTATTATAACAATTTGATATCATTATCCTTAATATACTGAAGTTGTGAGTTGAGGGTTGGGGTTAGACCTTATGTAAGAATCAATGGAAATACCTAAATTTACAATAGATGAAGATAAAGATGAAATCAATTGGGGAATGGTTGAGGATGATAAAGAAAATTAATTTGAGGCATTTGAAGTAAGGATTTTTCTTCAAGGATGAATCTTTTAAGTGGTAGGATAGCCTTGATGAAGGTATTAAACTCTCCCCCAGATCGGAAAATTTTGAAAAACTATAATTAAATAAATGGATCAAGGATACAAACATGGAGGAGATGTATAAAATTGAAGAGGAGTTGAAATAATAAAAAAAAAGATCAAAAATAAGGGTGTTGATCTATTTAAGATATGAAACCTTAATGAATCACTTGTTAAAGAATTTCAAAAATTAAGACAATAAAAATCTAGCAAAGGAAAGTGGGAAAACGATGAGGCGAGACAAGAATTGAAAAAGAAAGATTCAAAGAAATATGTAGATTATGAAACCATAGTAAAACAATAATGGATGAGGTTAAGATATTGAAATAAGAAAAGAAGAATTATCAAAATCAAGAAGAAATGATGATCTTGGATGAAGAATCTACCAAAATAATTGAAGAGGAAAATTGCAAGAAGGTTGAGGAATCCCTAAATACTAATGAGGTGGAATCATAAATGCATTCTAGAAATGAAGAAGGAAATTAGAATTTGATAAATGGGGTGGCATTGTAGCTCCAAAAGGATAAAATAAGTCAATATTCAAGAATGTCACCAGAAGATAATTGAAGAAGTTTAATGTTGAAACATATATTAAATTTTTTATCTTCAAGCTAAAATCTTCCTTTTTCGAGTTTCGGTTTTTCACAAAGCATAACCCTCACTATCTTTTCCAAAAGGCTGGTACCAAAATCTCGACAAGCTTTATTCTTTAATTAATAAAAGGCAAAAAACCAAAAATGTTATAAAAAGTCCTGATGCGCTTTTTGTAAAATTATTTCTTAAATCATGAAAAAATTAAACCCTAAAGGAGTTGAGATTAACCTTTAAAAAAAATTTCAGAATTCGGGGTTTACTGAGAACATATGTTTTAATGCATTTCCAATCATAGAATCCTGATCCCTGATTTCTCGAAATATGGAAGTTACTAATTATTAAAGACTAAATTAATCATATCGTGATTTCGAGATTTGGGATTCAGCGATGACATACCTCTTGTCAACACGATCCCCGAAATATCGAAAGAATTAAAGCGCTTTTAATATTGATTAATTAATTTACTAAAACGAAGTTAAGTCCTAAATTAAACTTCTCGTGATTTCGCAATTTTGGAAATTGGGATTCAATGATAACATACCTCTTGTCAACACAATCCCCGAAATCCCGAAACGTGAAGTCTCGACTCCTAATATGTGTTTAGGCTAAATTAATTCTTTTTTGGAAGCATAATTAATGACAATCAAACTTTTTAGGTTAGTTCATGTTTCGGTTTCCGATCGAATGAAATCTTCCGAAATTTGAATTCAAAAGTGCCAAAATGCGGCCACTTTAATAAAGGAAAACTGATGATATGTGACACTAATGCGTATCTTAGTAAATATCCACTGCATTCAATGTATTGAATTATTGTCAGTTGCGTCAGTACCTACATCGTTAGATGAATTAAAAGAGAGTTTAAAGTTCTGTGTTTCGCAACATATTCTGTTTCATACTATCAAAGTGTAAGACGCATTCAGCCAAGCTCATACACTACTTTTCCATGACAGGTTTTCCATCTAACATAAAGTCATGATACCAAATAAAGCACCGAAGAAGAGTGAAGATACAGAGGAGACATGCAACCGAGTAGGATATATCATATCCGACACTACACCACACGCCATCGACTCAATTAAATCCTGGACACAAATCTCTAAATTCCTAGAATACGAAATCAAGAATTCTCCTACTAATTCAGAGAATCACTTACGGGATGTAGCAGAATCAGAGCTTCATAAGATCGCAGCGCATCCTCGGCTTTTGGCATACAACGACATGATCAATTGGGCCTTGGAAAAGTTTGATATCCCGACAAGGATCATTTTAAATGATCAAGGGGTCATTGTCGGCTCATTCAGGCCAGAACATATATAAGTAATGTATAAACTCTCACCAAATCCTAAGTAGACTTATAATGCCGAGTTTTTAGATGAATTTCAAAGGAAGGAGTGTACTGAGGTAGACCGAACTTATCCCAATTTAATCAAATAATGGTGGAGATGTCCATCAAAGTTTAGGGCCGATACCCATGGGGTTTATGCCACAACATCTTTGAACGAATACATGGTCTATGTAGCCATTATGCTATGTAGACTTTTCGAGAAAAAGAATCCCTGCCATTTTCCTACAGAATGGGTGTCCTTTTTAGAATAAGCTTCAGAAGGATATACTTTCAACTGGAGTAAGATTTTGTCTGATAACCTAGCTCAAGAAGTTTCAAATTATAGAGTTGCAAAATCTAAAGGTCAACCATTGGCCTTTTACATGTCAGCGTACATTATGGATGCAGTTTTCTTTGTGATTCCTTTTCCCCTGATGAATTGGAGTTGGAACATAACTTGCCCTGAACCCATTCACAAGTATCACTCTGTGATATGGGAAGAAAATGCTAAAAATGCATTTTATGAAATTTGTCATTTTATTATAATTCCAATGCATAAAATGTTTTATGGTTGTGAACCCCCTCGCATTTCTGAGTCAGTCTCAGGAAATATCAAAGAAATAGTTGATTGGTTTGTTGACGAAAAATTCTCTTACATTAGGGATTATGGATGCTCAATCCCCCCTCACTCACTTCTGAAATTCCTCCTGGACAGATTGGTATTGAGGGAGGTAGCACATCAAATAGTGAAAGGTGGTATTGGAATAGAGCTAAAGGCATCTCAAAAGAAATCCCGGCCAATCTTCCCTATGTATGTTAGGGAATTTTCATTACTCAACCTAGGCCATTCTAAAGTGGAAGTTGAAGCATTAGAAGAGATAAAAATGGTAGATATTGAGCACAGAAAGCATGACCATTATCAATTAGTAAGCAGACATTTGATGCACTGTAATATGAAATCTTATGAACATGAAAAATATGTTTATGATGATATATTCAAGGAGGTTAAAACTTATGAGGAGGTATTGAACAGGGTACATGCCTCATCACCCGACTTACAAGCTGGTTTCATGTCCTTCCAGAGCCATAGGAGAAGTTGTTTGCCAAACATTTTGCAAGGTGAATCCACAACCCCTCCTCCAGAGCTGGAAGGACCTCCCCCAGGATTTGAAACAGATGCATAGGATAAAGCAAATACAAAGGGAAAAATGAAGGAGACTGAAATGCCTTCACAAGAAACAGAGATTCCTCAAACAGAAAAATCAGAGGCAGGGAAAGGAAAGGAGTTGGAAATACCCTCCAAAATCCCTGAAAATATTCCCAAAAAAGTAGGAGGAACAGCATCGACGGAACTTGGAAGTCCCATTACCTCTTTGGCTCCATTACAGTCTACTTATTGAAACCGCCAAGAGGGAGCTCTATACGTAAGTGACATTGAGCCTATTTCTAGAGATGAAATTCCTCCCTCTGATTATTTTTTCAGTAAAAAGAGAAAGGATATCCTAAAACAGGAAATGCATCCAAGAGGAGATATGATGATTAAAAAGCACAAGATCATTATAGATGGACAAAAACTTAAAGAGGGAGAATTCGCTACGGAGATAGCAGGCACAATGGGAGCCTTAGCATTGGCAAATATATACTCTGTGGGTAGTTTGACAACTATGTTGGAGTAGATAGATCATATGATAGCTCAACTACATGATCAATTAAAGGAGACTAAAAGAAATATCATTTGGGGGATAAAAAAGGGTCTAGAACGAGCTAGATTAAATGATATTCAAGAGATTCAAAAAATGAAAGCAAGATTAGAGGAAGAAAATCAGAAAACACAGGTCACTCAAGCACGGTTCATAAAGCAAGAGGAAATAAATAAACAATTACAAGATAAGATTAATTCCATTTCAAATCAATGGGTAGAGCTTGAAATCTTCTAGGCCCAGGTATCGGAAATACATATGAAGATAGAAAAATAACAACAGTGAGTGTTTTTCAATCAGGAATTTGTTTAGAATTACTTCCAGGAAACAAGTAAATCCTTGGAGAATAATCTCCAGAAAGAAAGAGAAGTGAAAGTAGCCATAGCAACTTTCCAAAAAGTAGTGGCTCTTTCAACAAAAGAAGATTTCGGGGAGGCTCAAAAGCTATCTGTTTCAGACCAAATTAAAGGTGTTGTAATACTCAAGGTATGGGAGGCATACCTCACAGAAAACAAAAGAATAACCAGAGAATTTAATGACAATTGTCAAGGAATTTTTGACCTTTTAGAGAAAAATTCATTGAACATTGGAAAAAATGACTGTCCTGGGTTGTTAGGAGAAATTAACATTGTCAAGCATCTGTTAAGATTTAAAGAAGAGTTGGAAGAAATTCAGGCAGAGATTCCACAAATAAAAGTAATCAATGTTACTCAAATTGACAAATGGATAGTAATGCCTAACTTAAAACTACAAACTATTAAGTTCACAAGAAAGATTATCGAAGACCGTCGGCCAGAACTGCAGAGAAAGTTTTTCTTATTTGAAGAAAACGATATTCCAGAAGCTCCCAGAGTTTTAATGCAGTTTCTGGGAAAATGTGTTTGTTGTCTTAAAGAAAAAGGAGGAGGTTCATCAACGCAAACATGAAAGACTGTTTTGAAGATTTTCATCATTGGAATAATAAAACAGTTAGAATAGAAATGTAAACGGTTTGACATTGTTCATTCATGTAATCGTTAGTCTTAGGAAGTTAGTTAATCACCAACTGGAAAAATGTTTGGTGATCATGTATAAATATATTTTCACAAGACTGAGAAGGGGATTTTTTTTTTTGAGAGAGCCGATTGTATTAAAAAGTTTTCCAATCCACTATGATATAAATAATACAGACACGATTATGAATTCTGTCAACTTGAAGCTATGTGTTCTTTTACCCTGTTTCCCATAGTTTTCAATATTTTTTTCTTCTTACGTCTTTCCAATGAATAATCAACTATAAGTTTATTTCACACATCTATTGTAGTTTGAATTGATTTGGTTATTAAAACCATTTACATTTTTTCCTCTGTGTTTGCTATCAGCAGTTTCAAGACCTATAGGTCATTTGAATGATTATATTTTACACTTCATTAGAAATCTCATTTTCCTCTTTGCCTCCTGTTACAATATGAGATTCTTTCGTGATTAAAGCCTCATATTATCTCAGCAATGCTACTTTGTTACTTTACTATTCTGAAAATTGTTTCAAGTATAGGAAACAACCTCAACTGTTATTATGTTATTATTTTGAGTTCCAAAAATCTTTTTCTCTTTTCATACCTTAAAAACTGAAGCAACAAATCTTCAAACTTTTCATATTTAAATAAAACTTTATTTTCCATGACTGTCCCAAATAATAGACAGCCCAACATAGAACCTAGCCTCCAAGATCAAACTAGCATTGCTTTGAATTTTTTTAATACTATTCTGCAAACAACAACTAACCGGGTTGAATTAGAATGTTCATGGGCAACTTTCGAGAGAGATATCAGCATCCAAGAACAATGGGAAGATAGACAGAGGTAGTTGAGAAACCAACTCTAATTTACCCTTCACTTTGATTTGTATCCTTTAGTTACCTTTACCTTTATGGATGCCTTGACAGTATACTTTAGAGCCTTAAAGTATAAACTCAGGAACAACATCTTTTTTGGCACCATTGCCGGGGATCGATGAAACAAAACTTTTCCCTGGGAAGAACGACATTGATACTTTCTCTCTTTGATAGTGAACAAAGATAGAAAACCTTTTAAGGCTACCTCTATTTTTTCACTTGGCGACTCCACAATAAGTAAACTGGCTATTAGCCGAAAGAACACCAGAAAGAACCCGGACAACAAGCAGGCCTCGCCAGTCTCTGACCTGGAAAAGATTTTAAAATCACAAAGATCTCTTAGACAAATCATCTCACCCATACATACTATTTGTAGGCCTGATTTTACACAGTTGAACGTTCAGGAAACCCTTGAAAGATCCATGTCGCTTCCCCTCTCATATGATATGTTCTCTTTGCCTGACGTTTTTTCCTCAGATTTCTGTGAGCCCTCTCCTCACACACTTCGAGCTTCAGCCTCTAATCTATCAATGGCTGCACACGGAGGCGCAAGAGCTGGGGGCAGTGCCCCAGGAGGACCAGTAGGCGGCCAAGCACCGCTTCCTAGAATCTTTGCTAAAGTAGTGGCTAGATATGCCCCCCTCCTACCAGTTCCCCTACACGACCTTCCCGAAAATTATATGAAAAGCCTTACCAAGTTTACAGGGGAAGGAGATTTGACCGCTCAAGAACATATAAACTTCTTTGACCAATTTGCTAACATCCTCGGAATTGAACACGGAGATGTCTATTCTAGACTCCTCGTTCAGACTTTCGAGGGACAGGTGAGGACCTGGTTCCGATCCTTAGTAGTTGGATCTCTAAGATCTTACGAAGAACTTGAAAACACTTTTATTAGACAATGGGGTGCGAGGAGGGACCACCTCTATTACCTAACTGAATTTGGAGCCCTTAGAAAGAAAAACTCAGAATCTGTTCTTGATTTCACGCAAAGGTTTAACAAGTTGTATAATAAAATCCCGGTTGAGGTCAAACCTTCTCAACCCGCAACAAAGGTGAGTTTTGTTGGTGCCTTTGATCTTGATTGCGCCTTATTATTGAGAGAAAGGAGATCAACAGATCTCATGAAAATTCAAGATGATGCTCTCGAGATTGAATCGAACATGATGGCATTAGGGAAATTAAAATCAAAAGTAGAAACTGGGAACAAAGAAAATAGGAAATTCAAAGAACAAGGTGGATCCTCAGGATCAGGTAAATCCTCGGGAGATAAAATAGAAGAGATGGCTAGGGTAATTAGAGAACTTTCAAATAAGATTTCAAAAATGGAACTAGATAAAAAAAAAAGGGATAATTTTCCTAGGAAGGATTTTAGAAGGAATCCTGATCCTCAGGCCCCACAGAAAACAATTAAAAATGAAGATCAAAAGATCCCAACCCCCTTCAAAAGTGAAAACTTCACTAGAGAGTAATATCTAGAAGATTTTGAAGAGTTTTATGAGGATATTAATAATCTTGGTGACGATAATAAATCACCTTATTTATCGAGACAAGATTACGAAAAATCCTTAAATAAGGAAAGTAGATCAGAAGACAATGTTAGCAACGATACGTCTGAAGATTTGGCCTATCAGGGTATTGTGGATGATATTATAGCTGAACTACATGAGAAATATAATTTAAGACCTAGGAACAATAGTCTTCCAACCGTCCCAACAAAAAAGATCTTGCCTAGGGGCAAAACTGATGAAGCAGCTCCAAAGATTGCTGACAAACAGATTGCAAAAACTCAAACCGCTGACACACAACCTGTCAAGTCAAAGTCAGTAGGAACACCCGCTGAGAAAACACAGGTCCCCGTGGGTGAAATCAAATCCGCACTACAAAGAAAATATGAAAAGAAAGGAATGGAGGCCCCAAACATAGAGAGCGAAAAGGCTCTGGGAAATTTTAGTCTCAAAAATGAAATAAACAAAATCAAAATCCCTATCCCACTTGTCGAACTGGCTAAAAATCCCGTATACAGAAAACAAATTGCCAAGATGATTATCTTTTCCGAAGACGAAAGTCAAGCGGATGTCATCAACTTAGAAGATGAGAAGCCGAACATAATTTTTGGTCTGCATTTCGAAGGTGCGAGAGCCACTGTGGCCCCCTTCTATATCACGTTGACCTTGTTTGACCACCTACTTCATAACTGCATGCTAGATTCTGGAGCATCCCACAATGTGATGCCAAAATCCATTATGGAGAAACTAGTTCTCGAAATCACCAGGCCATATGGAGACTTATATTCATTCGATTCAAGAAAGGTCAAATGGATAGGTATGATTAAAGACCTGGTGGTCAATCTGGCACAAATACCCGCAAAAAGAATTCTTATGGATGTAGTGGTCGCTGACATCCCTCCGAAGTATGGTATGCTATTATCTAGGTCATGGGGTGCCAAGCTTGGAGGATCTCTCCAACTTGACATGACATACACTATGATTCCAGTTTTTGGAGGACAATACACGTGTCTTTATAGAGAGACTAGGTTGGCATTCATGGTAGGTGATCCACATAACCCAAATAACCACCCTATATATATTGTTGATCAAGATTTAGGGAATTGCATCTTATCTATTGATGATGATTTTGAGGTAGGTATAAACGAAAGTTGTACAGAAGAAAAAACAGAAAAAGAAAAAATTAAAAAAAATGTATATAGCACTAGTGTATGGAAGATGTATTTTGACGGTGCTTCATCTTACCCTGGAGCTAGAGCTGGGGCATTCCTTGTGGCTTCTGATGATCAATTTGTAATCCCATTTTCATATAGGCTATAGTGGAATGTGGATTGCACAAATAATGTATGCGAGTATGAAGCCTTAGTGCTAGGTTTAGAAGCCGCTAGGAGAATGAAAATAAAAAACCTTGAAGTCTTTGGTGACACTGAACTAATCATAAAACAGGTAAACCGATAGTACCAGGCCAAACATCCTAGGTTGAGGTCCTACAGAAATTGCGTCTAGGATCTGATTGACAATTTCTTCTCCTCAGTTAGGGTTCATTTCATTCCAAGAACTAAAAACCAACAGGCTGATGTGTTAGCCAAAGTAGACTCAACATTCACACCTGCCACCACATTTAAACTAAAGTATCACATACAAATGAGGCATCGGCCTTCTATACCGAATAACATACAACATTGGCAAGTCTTTGAGGACGATGAACAACTTTGCAAATTTTTGGAATCTATAGACGAGTTTTACGAAACGCACACTAAACAAGAAAACCAAAATGACCCCATTTGGATCATGCAGAAAGGAGAGGATCCTCAAGAGTTTCATGATAAAATCGCGAATCACCAAATGCTTGTTCTTAAAAATAACCAGATCCCCAAGGGCCTGATTCCCTTGAAAAGATTATTCAATCAAGATGATATTCGTTCAAAATCCACTCTACAACCTTAACCTGAAGAGGTTGAAGACTGTGACATAGGTACTTTGGAAAACCCTCGGTTGGTGAAGCTATCCAAATATCTGTCCCCTGAAACCAAAAATAAATATGCAAAGTTGCTTAGAAAGTACAAAGACATTTTCGCTTGGTCATATGAAGAGATGAGAACCTATGGCACCTCTGTGATTGAACATAAGATACCCCTGAAGCCTGGTGTCAAACCCTTTAGACAAAAAATCAGATAAATTAATCCTATTTTATTGCCCGTGATCGAAAAGGAAGTCAAAACACTCCTGGATGCAAAAATAATTGTACCGTTGAGATACTTTGATTGGGTAGAAAACCTGGTCCCGATTAGAAAGAAAAATGGGGAAATTAAACTGTGTGTCAATTTCAAAAATCTTAATAAGTCATCCCTCAAAGATAATTACCCCCTACCCAAAATGGATCATGTTTTAGAAAAAGTAGTTGGGGCAAATAGGATATCAATGATCGATGTCTTTTTTGGGTGCAATCAAATTGTCGTCTATGAACATGATAAAGAAAAGACAGTCTTTACCACCCCTTGGGGTACATTTATGTATGATAAGATGCCTTTTGGTTTGATGAATGTAGGTGCTACTTTCCAACGGGCTATGGATATCACTTTCATTGGCGAAAGAGACAAATTTGTGGTTATCTATCTTGACGATCTAACCATTTTTTCTAAATCTAATGAAGATCATCTGATACATCTCAAGCAGACGTTTGAAAAATGCTGCAAATTTGGTTTGTCTTTAAACCCCAAAAAGTCTCACTTCGCTATGCAAGAAGGTAAACTTTTGGGACATATTGTGTCTCGAGATGGAATTAGAATTGACCCTAAAAGAGTTGAAGCTATAGACACAATAAATATTCCTAGGAATGTAAAATAAATCCAGTCATTCTTAGGAAAAACAATTTTTTTGAGGAGATTTATTCCAAACTTTGCTGAAATCGTGAAATTGATCATAGATATGCTAAAGAAAAACAACGAAGTGAAATGGACAGCGGAAGCTAAAGCATCGCTCGCACACATCAAAAAGGTTATAAGTGAGGCACCCATACTAGCAAGCCCTGATTATCTAAAGGATTTTCTTATTTTCTCATTCGCCTTCGAACACACACTCGCCGCAGTTCTCCTCCAAAAAAATGAAGAAGGTTTCGAGCAACCGATAGCCTTTTTAAGCAAAAGTCTTAGATACACCGAACTTAGATATAATATAATGGAAAAACAAGCATATGCTATAGTGAAGGTGTTAAAGGCTTTCAGAACCTATGTGTTGCATTCTAAGGTGATTGTGTACGTACCCACTAGCTGCGTAAAAGATATTTTGGTTCAGTCCGACAGTGATGGCAAAAGAGGACGGTGGCTTTCCAAAATTCAAGAAATCGATTTGGAGATTAAACCAATGAAACTAGTGAAGGGGCAAGATTTAGCTAAACTCTTAGCTGAATCAAATTTCAGAGCTCTCGAGATAAATGGCTTACAGAGAAGTGAAGAGTGTGTGGACATTAACGAACTCAATGAAAAAATAGCTGAAATCAGAATCGCAAAGAAGTTTGCTTTATCAGATTGGTACAAAGACATAGTGTCCTACCTGTTGACCTTGAAGTGCCCAAGTGACTTGACCTCATCTAAAGCTAGAACGCTGAAGCTACATGCGGTCAAATACTATATATCCGAAAGACAATTGTATTGGAAGGACCCTCCTGGCTTCCTGTTGGTTTGTTTGGCCAAATCAGAAATAGAAAAGGTCATAAGCCAATTTCATGAAGGAGTATGTGGAGGACACCATGCCTGGAGGCCAACAGCTTATAAGATCCTAAGCGTAGGTTATTATTGGCCCAAACTTTTCTCGGACATCAAAGCCAAAGTCCAAGCTTGCAACCCTTGCAACCCTTGCCAATTGTTCACAGGTAAGTATAAGCTCCCAGCAATGCCATTGGTTCCAGTCAAAACATAAGCTCCTTTTCAGCAATGGGGATTAGATTTCATAGGAGAAATTAATCCTCATTCTAGTGCTCAACATAAGTGGATCCTGACTACTACAGATTACTTCACCAAATGGGTGGAAGTTATTCCAACTAGAAGGGCTACTGATTCTGTGGTAATAGATTTCTTAGAAGAGAATATTTTGTCTAGATTTGGCTGCCCCTGAAAGATAGTCACAGATAATGCTTAGGCCTTTAAATCTATGGCTATGGTCAGTTTCTGCCAAAAATACAATATTGTGCTTGGTCATTCCACTGTGTATTACCTCTAGGGAAATGGGTTGGCCGAGTCTTCAAACAAGAGCTTAATCAATATAATTAAGAAAGTGTTGAGCGGAAACAAGAAATCTTGGCATGTGCATTTGAAATATGCTCTGTGGGCAAATCAAATAGGCATGAAAAAGTCTATCAGTACTTCTCCTTTCCAAATGGTGTATGGGACCGATGTAGTGTTACTTATAAACCTAGCGCTTCTTGTAATGAAACTTTGGCAAGATGAGAAGGAAGAACCAAATCATGTCACAAGAAGGATAAATCAGCTGATTGAAGTCCAACAACACAGGGCCAAAGTGGATGAAAGGTTGAAGAAATACCAGGACAACATGAAAGCACTATTCGATTGTAAGGCCAAAGACAAAGATTTTCTCCTGAGAGATTTGGTTTTAAAATGGGATGCGAGGAAGGAAGACTCAGTGAAACATGGTAAATTTGACGACATCTGGTACGGACCGTTGAAGGTTGCATCTCCTGAAGGAAAAAATTTGTTTCTGTTAGAAAATTTGGACAGTAAAATCCTGAACGCCCCTGTCAACGAGTGTTATTTAAAACACTATATGGAATAGTTTATTTCCAAAATTCCCACTGTATATACCGGTTTGTTTATTCTTTTTTCATAATTTTCTTTGGTAAGTCTACTTTCATTCTGTAAATAAATAAATAAATAAAATAAAATAGGTTAATGTTTTTCTAAGAAGTAGGGATACAAAATTGTCAATGTATTCAATTCTTTTAAAAGCCCTGATACTCTTCGTATTGTTCCCTTACAGGATTCTGGCTAACAACCTGACAAGTGAAAGTAGCAAATAGACAGCTTTATAGTGGAAGATAAATTCGCCGAAAATAGGTGATAGATAAGATTTTCCGTTATTTCAAAAAAGAATGAAAATGGTAAGGCAAAGGTGTGAATTCCAGAAAAGTCTATTTTTTCAAACAAAGGTTTTTTATAAAAAAGTGTAGTGATTATCTCGTAAGTGTGATAGGTCACTAAAAGAATGATTTCAAAATCTAGACCCTAAGAGTTTCACCTAGAATAAGATAGGAGGTAATTAAAATAAACAAAAAGAGAAAAGCATCTCTGAGAAAGAGTTCTAAGAGTTGTGTTTAAATTCATGACCCATGTTTTTCATTTTCCAAGTCTTTTCTCTGTCACCCCTTTCTACCCTCAGTTTTTCCTTCATAAAAGACCAAATATCTTTCCGGGTTTCCCATAGAGGGAGAAGAGATTACGTCTTAGATTTGGAAGCTGAAAAACAGTTCTTAAAAGGTAGACCAATCCTCATAACTCCTTACTCTCTGACTAAACAGGTTATGCTTAGGTTGATCCTGACTTTCCTAGGTTTCTTAACAGTTTTCTAAGGGTTTAGGCTTGCTCGAAGGAAGACCCCTGGAATTAATCTTACCCTTTTTCCCTGCGGATTGAGGTGATTTGAAAGTTAAAAAGGGTTGGTCCAGGGTAATCAAAGCAATTTGATAGACCTATACTGCAAATTTTACACAGATACCATCCTTGGTATACTTACTACCACTGATTTCCCCCACTTCATATTCAAAAAGTAAAATATAAGACAGATGGTGAAAGGAAATTCATTCAGTAAAAAGGGATAGATAACTTCACTGGGGTACTGAACAGGCTCATTGGCAGTGAAGCAATATCTGAGGTTAAATGCATAATTATGATTTGAAGTGGTGAAAGGAAATTCAGTAAAAAGGGACAAATAACTTCACCAGGGTATTGAACAGGCTCGCTAGAAGTGAAGCAATATCTGAGGTTAAATGCATAATTATGATTCGAAGTGGTGAAAGGAAATTTAGTAAAAAGGGACAGATGACTTCACCGGGGTACTGAACAGGCTCGCTGGCAGTGAAGCAATATCTGAGGTATCTTTAAGGCTATCATACATAATTTTCACTCTACCCTGGTTACCAGCCTTTTTGAAACCAGATCTGCATCCCAAGTCCAGACAGGGCTCCCCAATTAAAAAAAACATGAAATTTACTTCATTTGATGCAAGCCAAAAGCCCGCAAGATCTTTTGGGTTTCCTAGGATTGTTTTGATCATCTTAAAGAAAACTGAAATTTAGTAGCGAGAAGGAGAAGATCATGAATGTGACTGCAGCTGAGTTTACATCGTTGAGAGTTTTGAAAAGATTTTCAGAAGTAAACGCGAAATCTATTTTTCCCTCTATATCCCCTTCCTAAAAAAGTTCTACAGAAAGAATCCATTGGATCCATTTACCCAATAAAGGCACTAAGTCTACCTGATCTCCTCATCCCACAAGGAGACAAGGTCCCCAATTGGAGCCTATGTTGAAACATATATTAAATTTTTTTATCTTCAAGCTAAAATCTTCCTTTTTCGGGTTTCAGTTTTTCAAACATAACCCTCACTATGTTTTCCAAAAGTCTGGTACCGAAATCCCGACAAGATTTATTCTTTAATTAATAAAAGGAAAAAAACCAAAATTGTTATAAAAAGTCCTGATGTGCTTTCTGTAAAATTATTTCTTAAATCACGAAAAATTTAAACCCTAAAGGAGTTGAGATTAACCTTTAAAAAGTTTTTCGGAATTCGGGGTTTACTGAGAACATATGTTTTAATGCATTTCCAATCATGGAATCCCGATCCCCAATTTCCCGAAATATGGAAGTTACTAATTATTAAATACTAAATTAATCATATCGCGATTTCTGGATTCGGGATTCAGTGATGACATACCACTTGTCAACACGATCCCTGAATTCCCGAAAGAATTAAAGCACTTTTAATATTGATTAATTAATTTACTAAAACGAAGTTAAGTCCTAATTTAAACTTCTCGTGATTTCACAATTTCGGAAATCGAGATTCAGCGATAACATACCTCTTGTCAACACGATCCCCGAAATCCCGAAATGCGAAGTCTCGACTCCTAATATGTGTTTAGGATAAATTAATTCTATTTTGGAAGCATAATTAATGACAATCAAACTTTTTAGGTTAGTTCATGTTTCAGTTTCCGATCGAATCAAATTTTCTGAAATTTGAATTCAAAAGCACCAAAATGCGGCCACTTTAATAAAGGATAACTGATGATATGTGACACTAATGCATATCTTAGTAAATATCCATTGCATTCAATGTATTGAATTCTTGTCAGCTGCGTCAGTACCTACATCATTAAATAAATTAAAAAAGAGTTTAAAGGTCTGTGTTTCGCAACATATTCTATTTCATACTATCAAAGCGTAAGACGCATTCAGCCGAGCTCATACACTCCTTTTCTGTGATAGGTTTTCCATCTAACATAAAGTCATGGCACCAAATAAAGCACCGAAGAAGAGTGAATATACAGAGGAGACGTGCAACCCAGAAGGAGATATCATATCCGACACTACACCACACGCCATCAACTCAATTAAATCCTGAACACAAATCTCTGAATTCCTAGAATACGAAATCAAGAATTCTCCTACTGATTACGAGAATCACTTCTTAGATGTATCTGAATCAGAGCTTCATAAGATCACAGTGCATCCTCGGCTTTTGGCATAGAACGACATGATCAGTTGGGCCTTAGAAAAGGTTGATACCCCGACAAGGAGCATTTTAAATGATCAAGGGGTTGTTGTCGGCTCATTCAGGCCAGAACATATACAAGTAATGTATAAACTCTCACCAAATCCTAAGTACACTTATAATGTCGATTTTTTAGCTGAATTTCAAAGGAAGGAGTGTACTGAGTTAGACTGAACTTATCCTGATTTCAACAGAGAATGGTGGAGATGTCCATCAAAGTTTAGGGCCGATACCCATGGGGTTTATGCCAGATCATCTTTGAACGAATACATGGTCTATGTAGCCATTATGCTGTGTATACTTTTCGGGAAAAAGAATCCCTGCCATTTTCCTGCAGAATGGGTGCCCTTTTTAGAAGAAGCTTCAGAAGGATATAATTTCAACTGGAGTAAGATTTTGTCTGATAAACTAGCTCAAGAAGTTTCAAATTACAAAGTTGCAAAATCTAAAGGTCAACCAGTGGCCTTTTACATGTCAGCGTACATTATGGACGCAGTTTTCTTTGTGAATCATTTTCCCCTAATGAATTGGAGTTGGAACATAACTTGCCCCGAACCCATTCACGAGTATCACTCTGTGCTATGGGAAGAAAATTCTAAAAATACATTTTACGAAATTTGTCATTTTATTATAATTCCAATGCATAAAACGTTTTATGGCTGTGAACCCCCTCACATTTCTGAGTCAATCTCAAGAAATCTGAAAGCAATAGCCGATTGGTTTGTTGACAAAAACTTCTCTTACATTAGGGTTTATGGATGCTCAATCCCCCCTCACACACTTCCGAAATTCCTCCCAGACAGACTAGTATTGAGGGAGGTAGCACATCAAATAGTGAAAGGTGGTATTGGAATAGAGTTAAATGCAACTCAAAAGAAATCATGTCCAATCTTCCCTGTGTGTGTCAAGAAATTTTCATTACTCAACCTAGGCCATTCTAAAGTGGAATATGAAGCATTAGAAGAGATAAAAATGGTAGATATTGAGCACAGAAAGCATGACCATTATCAATTAGTAAACAAACATTTGATGCACTATAATATGAAATCTTATGAACATGAAAAATTTGTTTATGATGATATATTCAAGGAGGTTAAAACTTATGAGGAGGTATTGAACAGGGTACAAGCCTCATCACCCGACTTACAGACTAGTTTCATGTCCTTCCAGAGTTACAGGCGAAGTTGTTTGCCAAAAATTTTGCAAGGTGAATCCACAACCCCTCCTCCAGAGCTAGAAGGGCCTCCCCCAGGATTTGAAACAAATGCACAGGATAAAGAAAATACAAAGGGAAAAATGAAGAAGACGGAAATGCCTTCACAAGAAACAGAGGCTCCTCAGACAGAAAAATCAGAGGCAGTGAAAGGAAAGGAGTTGGAAATACCCTCGGAAATCCCTGAAAATATTCCCAAAAAAGTAGGAGGAACAACATCGATGGAACTTGGAAGTCCCATTATCTCTTTGAGTCCATTGCAGTCTGCTTATGGAAACCCCCAAGAGGGAGCTCTATATGTAAGTGATCTTGAGCTTATTTCTAGAGATGAAATTCCTCCCTCTGATTATTTTTTCAGTAAAAAGAGAAAGGCTATCCTAAAACAGGAAATGCATCCAAGAGGAGATATGATGAATAAAAAGCACAAGATCATTATAGATGGACAAAAACTTAAAGAGGGAGAATTTGCTACGAAGATAGTACGAAGATAGCAGGAACAATGGGAGCCTTAGCATCGATAAATCTATACTCTGTGGGTAGTTTGAAAACTATGTTGGAGAAGAAAGATCAGATGATATCTCAGCTACAGGATCAATTAAAGGAAACTAAAAGAAATATCATTCGGGGGATAAAAAAGGGTCTCGAACGAGCTAGATTAAATGATATTCAAGAGATTCAAAAAATGAAAGCAAGCTTAGAGGAAGCAAATCAGAAAATACAGGTCACTCAAGCACAGGTCATAAAGAAAGAGGAAATAAATAAACAATTACAAGATAAGATTAAGTCCATTTCAAATCAAGTGGTAGAGCTTGAAATCTTCCAGGCCCAGGTATCGGAAATACATATGAAGATATAAAAACAACAACAGGGAGTGTTTTTCAATATGGAATTTGTTCAGAATTACTTTCAGGAAACAAGTAAATCCTTGGAGAATATTCTCTAGAAAGAAAGAGAAGTGAAAGCAGCTAGAGCAACTTTCCAAAAAGTAGTGGCTCTTTCAACAAAAGAAGATTTCGGGGAGGCTCAAAAGCTATCTGTTTCAGAACAGATTAAAGGTGATGTAATACTCAAGGTATGGGAGGCAAACCTCACAAAAAACAAAAGAATAACCAGAGAAGTTAATGACAATTGTCAAGGAATTTTTGACCTTTTAGAGAAAACTTCATTGAACATTGGAAAAAAAACAACTGTCCCAGGTCGTTAGGAGAAATTAACATTGTTAAGCATCGTTAACATTTAAAGAAGAGATGGAAGAAATTCAGGCAGAGATTCCAAAAATAAAAGTAATCAATGTTACTGAAATTGACAAATGGATAGTAATGCCTAACTTAAAACTACAAACTATTAAGTTCAAGAGAAAGATTATCAAAGACCGTCTGCCAGAACTGCAGAGAAAGTTTTTCTTATTTGAAGCAAAGGATATTCCAGAAGCTCCCAGAGTTTTAGTACAGTTTATGGGAAAATGTATCTGTTGTCTTAAAGTAGAAGGAGGAGGTTCATCAATGCAGACATGAAAGACTGTTTTGAAGATTTTCATCATTGGAATAATAAAACAGTTAGAATAGAAATGTAAACAGTTTGACATTGTTCATTCATGTAACCATTAGTCTTAGGAAGTTAGTTAATCAACAATGGGAAAAATGTTTGGTGATCATGTATAAATATATTTTCACAAGACGGAGAAGGGGATTTTTGTTTTTGAGAGAGCTGATTGTATTAAAAAGTTTTCCAATCCACTGTGATATAAATAATACAGACGAGATTTTGAATTCTGTCAACTTGAAGCTATGTGTTCTTTTACCCTGTTTCCCATAGTTTTCAATATTGTTTCTTCCTACGTATTTCTAATGAATAATCAAATATAAGTTTATTTCACACATCTATTGTAGTTTGAATTAATTTGGTTATTAAAATCATTTACAGTTTTTCCTCTCTGATTGCTATCAGCAGTTTCAAGACCTGTAGGTCATTTGAATAATTATATTTTACACTTCATTAGAAACCTCGTTTTCCTCTTTGCCTCCTATTACAATATGAGATTCTTTCATGATTAAAGCCTCATATTATCTCAATGATGCTACTTTGTTACTTTACTATTCTCAAAATTGTTTCAAGTATAGGAAACAGCCTCAACTGTTATTATGTTATTATTTTGAGTTCCAAAACTCTTTTTCTCTTTTCATCCCTTAAAAACTGAGGCAACAAATCTTCAAACTTTTCATATTTAAATAAAACATTATTTTCCATGACTATCCCAAATAATAGACAGCCCAACATAGAACCTGGCCTCCAAGATCAAACTAGCATTGCTTTGAATTTGTTTAATACTATTCTACAAATAGCAACTAATTGGGTTGAATTAGAATGGTCATGGGCAACTGTCGAGAGAGATATCAACATCCAAGAACAATGGGAAGCTAGACAGAGGCAGTTGATAAACCAACTCTGATTTACCCTTCACTTTGATTTTTAACCTTTAGTTACCTTTACCTTTATGGATGCCTTGACGGTATACTTTAGAGCCTTAAAGTATAAACTCAGGAACAACATTTAACTTCATCTAGATGATGTACATGCAAAATATGACGGTATTATCTCTAAGTCTAGAGTAATTGAAGACCAAGAAAAGAGGATAGATGATTCCATTATCTATGAAAAGAAGATAAATGAAATGGGTGTGCATAGTGAAGAAAAACCGTCAAATGTGAAACTATATCAACACCCTCATTATTAGGAAATATTTCAATAAAAGAAGATCAATATCAATGTCATAAAGGAAGATGGAATATACTCATCAATATTCATGGAATACGGCATCATAAAACCATTATTCAACAAGATATTATCATAGACCAATATGTACTATAAATTGGAGAAGCATCAACAACAATGCATGGAATCAAGGGAAAGAAAATTATGCAAAAATTAGCCACCAAGGGTTACAACCAAAAATAATTGATTTTGGATGGATGGATCATCATCAATGGAAAGAAGAAAGAAGGAACATAAGAAAATCATATTACTTGGTTTCATCACATGTGAAGCCTTTAATTGCAAAGCTTTTAGGAAAAATATTTTTGAAGGAGGGTACTATGTTATGACCCAAAGGGTGGGGGAATATATGGGGGTAAATGTACATGTAATGTCTAAATACATATGTAATAGGGTTTATTTAGTAGTAAATAGGCCTCATGTGTAGGTGTGAATAGTTATATATAGAGATCATGTATTCATTATTGTAGACATGTGAATTGTGATGTAAAAATGTATTTGGTTATGTGGAAGAGTTTCTCCTATTCTTTAAGGAGTTATTGTATAAATTTTCTACCTTAGAGTTGTGCTCCACACTCACATTCTATACATGGTGTGTACTTATATTTTGTTATGACAATTTAAGCATTTGGTTCATTACATGATGATCCTAGAACTATTAAGGAGGAAGTGGATTCAGAGGATGGAAAATTATGGAAAATGGCCATGGTTGAAGAAATAACATCCTTGGACAAGAATGAGGCTTGGGATCTAGTGGATTTTTCCACTGGAAGAAATCTCATTGGAAACAAATGGGTGTTTAAGAATAAGTTGAATGCAAAAGGAAAAGTGGAGAAATACAAATCTTGGTTAGTAGAAAAATGTTATTCTCAGGTAGAGGGAATTGACTTTGATAAATAAAACAATCTCATGTTTTCAAGTTAAATTCTATTAGATTTATTTTATGTGTTGTTGTTTCTTTTTATTTTTAAGTAGAATAAATGGATACGAAGACAACATTCCGACATAGGAATTTAGAAGAATAAATCTACGTGAGGTAGTCAAAAGGATTTGTAGTGAAGGGAAAGAAATCATTGGTATGCAAGATGAAAAATTCCCTATATGGGTTAAAGAAATCACCAAAGATGTGGTATAAAAAAATTGACACTTATATATTGGGACTTGGCTTTAGAAGAATCAAAGGAAATCATTGTGTGTATTTCAAATTAGTAGGTGATCATATTATTTATTTGTTCTTGTATGTGGATGATATGTTGTTGATATGAAACAATAAGGAAATTATCCAGGATGTGAAAACACAGTTGTCCTCTAAATTTGATGTGAAAGACTTAGTGTTGCAAATTTTATTTTAGGCATGGAAATTAACAAAAATCGGGTAAACAAGAAACTCTAGTTGAACGAGAGAAAATATGTCGAGTCGATATTGTGGAGGTTTAACATGGAAAAATGTATACCTGTTAAGGTCCCTATTCTTGTAGGTGAAAATATATCTGCATATCAATGTCTAAATAAACAAGAAGGGGAAGAGGACATGTCCCATGTTATGTATGTTAGTGCGATTGATATTTTGATGTATACAATGGTCTGTACTAGATTGGACATTGCACATGCAGTGGGAGTTTTGAGTAGGTATATGTCAAAACTAGGGAAGGATCATTAGGTAGTAGTAAAGAGGGATTTTTATGTATTTGAGTGGCGGGTAAAATCATGAATCTGGGTAACACTTTCGTGACAATCAGGTCTCCAAAATTTCTAGCGGCAATTTTTCGGCCGAACAAATGTTTCTTTCGGCCGGAAATTTTCACGTTAAATTTAACGGTGCCCTCGAAATTCGTGTACAATGTTTTTTGGATGAATTATTTTCCCGTGGTAAGCATATTTCGGCTGAAATACTTTTCGGCCGAAACGTTTACTTTTAACGGATTCCGTTAAAAACTAGGTTTTGGCCGAAAGAATATTTCGGCCGAAAACTTGAAAATGAGACTGTTTGCAGGAAACTGCAAATTCTCTCCATCTTACTTCATCTTTGGAGGTAGAGGACTCCTACAAATACTCAGAATTTAGTTTGAGAATTGATACCAACATTTTTAAAATTGAATCTTCTTTCATTGGGTATAATTTGTTTTCATTTTCATTGTTTTTATCTTATTTTATTTAATTTTATAAAAAAAATCACTGCATAATATTTTTAGGTGAGATTATGATTCGGTGAAATGAAAAATCCATATCTCTAAAAATACACAACCGAAAAATATGGAAAATTTATATTCATAATTGTTAAACTGTTCTCTTCAAAAGGGATTTTAGATTTTACTTTTAAGTAAAAATTAAGATAGATACAAGGTGTAGAAAAACACGTGTTTAAAATCTGCAACGTTTTCATCTTGGTCAACTTAAAAAAATTATAGAAATTACAATATTCATCCGTTAGATTCAAAATTATAGTCATAATAAAATAGTCTCTATAGATTGTTGCAGTATATTTCATTTCTTAAAAACATAAGTTTAATAATAGATACATTGTTGTGGAAAACAATAACTCATTATCATTCCTTTCATGTTTAAGGAACATACTGTTAAACAATTATCAAATTGACATATCAAATCTTGATTAAAAAAAATTGAAAAATAATCATTAGAAATATAACAAAATTATTCACAAGTTTTGTTTTTACTGTAAAGTGAAATTCTAAATAAAAAAAATACTTTTGTATGACGGAAGTTGAAGAACTTGTGAAAATACATTTTTTTTTTGTCATAAAACAAGCAAAAGTGTTACCCATCTTCATGATTTTACCCTAGCACTAATATATATGTATTATGTTACCAAGGAAGAACATGATTGGATAGAGTGTTGGACATACATGGCTTTGTTGATGCATACTAGGTTGGAGATATGGATCACAAAATATCTACAAGTGGGTATGTGGTTAACCTATTTGGAGAATAAATCAATTGGATAAGCAAAATATAGTCTATAGTGGCACTCTCAACTACAAAATCTGAATACATGGAATCCACTCATGTAAGCAAGGAAGTAGTATCGTTATAGAGATTGTGTTCATGTATTGGGTTGGTACAACAAGTTGTAAGGATAGATTGTGACAATCATAGTGAAATATTCCTAGCGACGAACCCAACTTATGATTATAAGATAAAACATATCAATGTTTAGTATCATTTTTCTAGAGACATGGTTGAAGAGAATAAGGTGTTGCTGGTGAAGGTGGACACTTTGGAGAATGTTGCAGATTCATTAATGAAGTCTATGGGCACTGCAAAGTTCTCTTGGTGTATAAAATCAATGGGAATTTATGCCATGGATTGTTGATCATGAAATCCTATGAGCCCTATATGAAAATAAAACAACAAGTGGTAGAATGTTGTGTATGTATTATATTATTTTCACATTTGTGGGTCTGACTATTACAGGTTTCAGAGGCAAGACCCCCCCAAAAAGTATTGGGGTGTTTATTGTCCAAATTTTTGGGCAGTCTTTCGCCTTTGGTGGGGGTGATTTTTCGCCTTTGGCGTGTGGCATTCCAACTCGTAGTTTTATAATCCAGGTTAAGGAATTAAGATTGTAATCTAATCTAGGTCAATGTATTGGGTTTTTCTAGATGTCAGCTGATCTTATATATTGTATTACAAAAAATGAAGTTGGATTAATAGAATTAGAGGTGCAGCTCTAAAATAGGTTGTTGGTTTTCCCATTTGAGTTTCTAGGGTAAATCTTTGTGTATATGTGTGATTGCAATTGTTTTCTTTTCTTTGTTAAAAATCTTTGTGTGCATTGAATTAATTTAAAAGGTTTAAAACTTACAATCGAGGTAGATACTATATGGTGGACTGTTATCAATATATATGCCAAAAGAGTGTAGAAGAGCCATAATATTTACATAGCAAGATATTGAGCAAGTGATAGTTATGCTTAGACAAATGCATGTAATATTGAAGTGCAAAATAGGGATTCATTTTCTTACCAATAATAAATTCAACTATGCAATGAAGCCAATGCAAAGATGTGATAATGTGAAAATATTCCTTGTCTATAAGAAGGTAAATTGTCCCAAAATCTAGAAAAACAATAACACTAGGAATTCATATATTAAATATGATGTGTTTAGAGATCATGGAGATAAATGCTCTCTCAAAAAAATATCATTCTATTTGTGAAAGTATAGTATACCATATCTCAAATCGATATAGTAGAGTTAGTGATATAACCTTGTGCAAAGGGTTGATCTTAGATCAAACATCTTGAAATTGAATATGAGACCATTGTGTCTCTAATATGGTTATAGAGGCATAACAATTGATGATCCAACTTTGATAATAATGTCTCTAGTAAATTATGGTATAGAAAAACAACATGACTACACACATAAACACATAAAAAATATAAAATCTATATATTAGAGTTAGTGATACAACCTTGTGGAAAGGGTTGATATTAGATCAAACATATTGAAATTTAATATGAGGTCATTGTCTCTCTAAAATGGATATAGAATCATAACCTCGGATGATTCAACCTTGATAAAAAGATCTGTGATAAAAATGGTCTAGAAAACAACATGACTATATATATGTATATGTATACGTATGTATGTATGCATGTATGTATGCATGATTATCTCATCCATTTTGGTGTATTCAACTGTGTGCAACATGTTTGATAAAATATTCATTATGGGTATACTAGAAAATTGTTTGTGAAAAGTACTTAATAAGTCTAACAACACATGTAATGCAAGTATTTGATGAAAGTGCACAACTATAAATACATAATTGACAACAAACCATATTCAACTTTGATAATAACGTCCCTAATAAATAATGCTCTAGAAAACAACATGACTATATATGTATATGTATATGTAAGTATGAATGTATGTATAACATTCTCTATATTTCTATAGTGACAAACATGAATCTAAGAGAAATAGTTTTTGGAAAAATTAAAAGTCATAACATTAGTATTTTAGATGTTAAGATATAATTAATTGGAGTATAATACTCAATGTGAATATCAACCTATTTTTGGATTTCTTTAATTATATGTAATGATATGTGACCTAAAGATGATATCATCTACATAAACATAATTTATATTTCTATAGTGACAAACATGAATCTAAGAGAAATAGTTTTTGGAAAAATTAAAAGTCATAACATTAGTATTTTAGATGTTAAGATATAATTAATTGGAGTATAATACTCAATGTGAATATCAACCTATTTTTGGATTTCTTTAATGATATGTGACCTAAAGATGATATCATCTACATAAACATAATTGTTGCATCAAGAGGTACATTCTAGAAACCAATACAATGGAGATGTATCATGAGTGAGTGAGTGTAATGCTAGAATCATGTTGGATATTCATTTAAAAATAATATACTTTAACAATGACAATATTTAGTTAACAATTTAACATGTTAATTATTCCAAGTTTACACCTAAAGGGATGAATTTGACCCTTCTCAATGCTCGATAAATCTAGGATTAAGATAAATCTAGACTAATAATAATAAAAAACATATAATATAAATAATATATAACCTCAAGTATAGCATGGTACATATATATAAACTCATTACTAAGGTTTATATAGCATAACTCAAACAAAATGAAAATTTATGAGTAAAATGATATATTATACTAAAAATTAATAACTAAAATATTTTAAATTTGTAAAATGCATTTTATTTTATCATAATACCATATTTGTTTTACATTATTTAATATAAACCATTCGAGTACAACATAGCAATATCTATAAACCAAATCGTTCATACTCTAATAGTTAGTTAACTACTATTACATATTTCAATTTACCATTGATATTTTTTCCTTCATGGAAACAATTGATATCCACATTCTTTTATGCAACATACCCATTTAAATTACTAAGGTTGGTTTTAAAGGTCATGGAAATTCTCTAAGAATGTAACTATGGTGATAGTATAATCTAAACTCTAAATGTTATTAAGACCGTAATGTAAATTCTTAATGTTCTTATTAAGACTGTAATATAAATTCTTAATGTTATTAAGACTTAGTGTAGTAGAGATTTTCATATAGGATTTATGACATGGTAACATTAATATACAAATTCTTAATGTTATTAAGACTTAGTGTAGTAGAGATTTTCATATAATATTTATGACATGGTAACATTAATAAAGTAGATTTTTTTTAATGTACAAATTTTATTATTAAATGAAAAATAAAAAATGTTAAAAATAAAATGTTAAGAGTTTAATCTTAAACTTTGATTTTTTTTTCAATTATTTTTTTTGTTTTCTTTCAAATTAATATGTAATAGATGTAAATTTAAAATGAATCTTACATAAAGTATGGAACTTATGGAATGTCACTATTTTGATAGGATTTGTTAAAAAATAGGAGAAAATTAGTTTATTATAAATATATTAGATTATTTTTCAAATAAAATTTTATGAGAAAACTCAAGCTATGATTCCCCACATCCATGGATGGTTTCTTTAGTAAATCCATTTGTGTAGATTAGTGTTCTTTACCTAGAGGATTCAAACTAGACACCTATTAGTATAGAACTAGCCAAATGTCTAGCAACATTAGTGACAACTAGTTGAGAGAATCCGTTGGGAATTTTTATTTGAAGCTTATAGGATTCCCCGATCTTCCTCGAATATTCATATGAAGAGTGATCTATAAAAAACTATGGATAGTCCACTAGAATAGTTAGTCACAATAGATCTAGTATTATGCTAAAATCTTTTAATGTGTAGATTTATCTCCTTATATATCAAATTTATTAACATTATCTTCTTGCTCAAATTTATGAAAATAACTGAAATTTGAAAATGAAATAAAAAGAAAATGAGTACACCATCCACACAAATGAACATAAGATGTATTATGGGAAACCCAAAACTGGAGAAAACCTTGTAGAAGGAGAGGTGTGTGCTCCTCTCTTTTCTTCACTTATGAAAATGAAAATACAAAGAAAAGGGGCACTCACTATGGAGTTGTCTCTAAAAGAATGGAACCCTCTCTCTTTCTAGCAACTCAATATTTAATATAGGATGATAGCCATCTAGAGTTAAGGTTTTTGCATGCCTCAACTCTAAATTAGTATTAGGTTTTAGATTTTCTAGAGTCTTCTTGAAAGTACACATGGCTCTAGCCCCACATATATGAGTAATGGGGGATGATGTGTCATCCACTCATACCATGGTGGTCAACAAGGTAGGTCATCTTGTGGGAGACATAACTTTAGCATACAAGCTCCAATTAAGGTGATTCTCACAATGTTTGAAAGGTCTCAATGTGTAGAATAAAGTTGAGGGGATGGTATCTATGCTAACAAAGTTTTTACCAAAAAAAAGTGTTATTTGATGTCTCAAAATGGTTGTGGAAGGTTGGAGACCTCAAATTTCCAAATTGGGGTGTGCCACCCAAAATTGGCCCTACAAGTCATTCCTATAATTTTTCCTCCCATAAAGTACAAAGATAGTTGAAAAATTATATAATGAGCAATTCCATATTATAGGATGGATAGATGGTTCAAATGATTAATTTAACCCTTAGGGCTTAATGACTATATAAAACTTACGATCAACATGATACATTTAAAAATTATGTGAACCAAGAATATACCTATATCAACTAAACATACTACTTAAAAATAATAATAAAATATTATGATTTCCCACCAAGATTCAAATCTCTCCAATGACATACTTGTGCTTTTACTTGTACTAATAATATATCTCCATACAAGAATACTTGTACTTGTGCTCCTAATAATTTATCTCCATACAGAATTCTAACAAGTAGAAAGAAGAGAACACTCCATCTCACCCAATCTCCCATCATGCAAAAATGGGAAAACAATGAAAACACCCACCACCTGTGCATGTTGGGAAAACACCCACCACCTGTGCCTGTTCACTTGCAACGGGAGTCAAAACATCTTCCACATTGATGAAGGGCATATCCACCAATACTGATACTCCGTGCACTCACAACCACACAAAAAACACGCATCATGGTGGACACAAGCCTATGCAGAACTTACATCCAACAGATACCCATTTACATAGTAAGTGAACCATGAATATCTTCATCTCTGCTGATCTCTTCGCTTGTCACTACCTCAGTATCAGAATTTTTTAGTTGCACAAGTAAGTGAGTCGAAAATTTTCAACTATAATTACTTCTTTGTTGTTTTGAGATTTTCAACTATAATTACTTCTTTGTTGTTTTGAGAACCCTTCAGGTTTGATTCTTTGTTGTTTTGAGAACCCTTCAGGTTTGATAAGAGACGATTAGACTTGTAAGTTTTCATAAATTTATATTATGAATATAATCTTTCATAAATCATAAACTCAAGTACATTTGATCAAGTTGAAATTACGGCAGCATTCATGTTTCGATTCCTGCAATGATACGTCTATGCCATGAGTCATTCCTGCAATTCTTTCTTCTCTGCTCCACTGAGATAGCCATGGCTAAGCTCCCGTCACATGCCATTTTACAAGACTGGTTATTACCGCATGGCCGTAACTTGACAACCGTGTCAAATGCGCTGTAACAGTCACATTCTTGCAGGATCCCGAAGTTCTATCTACTCGTTTAACTTGTAATCAGAAAATGACATTAAAATGGCGAGCGTTCCGTTTAGTGTAATCCAATTTATGGCAGAAGAAACTTTTCGGATACTTTATGTCTACCTGCAGAAAGTTATGCTTGTGGGAATTACAAAATTATCAAATAATACGAAGAGGCTGGCGGCTCGATCGATGTCATAACCTTAAAATGGGATATCGTCCTAGAAAACCTTGATGTGGAAGGTAAGTTCTTATTGGACATATCCTCACAAATCAGTAACCCTGACAACTTCCAAATGCTCCAACCTGCTTCCTCCCGTCTCCGAAATTATTGTCGCATTTTCTCAATGAAATTCACGCACATATTGAATTCACATGGAGAGCCGATCTCTAAGCCTATATAAATAAGTATTGTGGATCTTTATTATGGATAGCGGTTCGTGCGCTTAAATAACAATCTGGGACTCACCTAAGTTCTGACAAGGAATTTCAAGAGACTTGTTTATCTAAGCCCAACAAGGATTTCATGGTACAGTTCTCAGAACTAACGAACTGGACATATTTCTCAACTAGTATGCAAACAAACATAAACATTTTCAGGTTCCTAGAGAATAGGACGTACGATACCCACATGTTACATTGGCGCAAAATAAAAGAAAAAACAATCTGAGGCCGCAGTGAAACCCTACTGATCTACTCTCAACATAAGAAAACAGCGAGCAGGCCGCATAATCTTTGAATTTCCAGCACAGATCTGCCTTACAATCTTTTCCATACTGAATTGTAGAATGCTCCTTTCAACTAAATAACTTCATAATTAAACTCCGTCTGCTTTCAAATCGAACCGAACCGAACCAAGATCATAGCATTAATATCGGTAAAAGGGTTCTGAATACCTTGACTAGGGTTTTAATACTTTCCTGGCGCTATAACCGATGAGAAATATCTTGACTATGTGCTGTACTAATAAAACTTCGGATGCTACACAGATCAACACATATCAGGTGCTACTAATAATAAAACTTCCGGGCTACGATCTGTAGACGATAGGATTAGCTTCTGCCCTTTCTACCCCCGGTATTAATAGTTATGCCTGTCACAGAAGTCCTTATAAAGTGCGACAAACTATGGCAAACGAGTATCTAAAAACTTGTTAAGCTCGTCTAGAGAGCAGAGCGTCTAGTAATAAAAAC
>JASDQU010103850.1:0-14301 GCA_032191745.1 Picea mariana
TCCAACATGCCAATGACATAACGCATGTCGAAGCGCCCTCGTCGACCACCATGTGGAAGATATTCCATGTAAAAGTTTTCGTGGGATAAGCCACTACTATCTGAAACGCTACGTGGTAAGGCATACAAGGTTTTAAGTCGGTTGTATCTAACATGATGGTACCCGAATTACAAGTCTTAGTAGAGCCCAAACCTCAAACCTGATCCTGGGATCCTCTTCTTCTATCCTCCAACTGCTTTGCTTTGAATCTCCTTTGGCACAAGGAAAGGCTAAAGGGTTGGGACAATGGGAATACGTAAATGGGAAGATTTTCTTTGCTATATTTTTCCCCTTTCAAATGGGACCCCTACCCCTTCTTTTATAGGCTAGAAGGAGCTAGGCATTTGGACAAACCCTCGGCCATGCATGGCCGGGAGTTTCAGTTAACTCACCCATAGCTTTTGTGCTCCATCGGCAACTTTCCTTTTTTTGTGCTTTTGTCGGTCCACGTAGGCTATTTTGAGTCAGCCAGCGTGTACACGCGTGCAGTAATGGATTAGGGCGCGTGGGCCTTTATAAAAGAGGATTTTCAAAGAGTTGTTCAGCAGTTCTTTGGCAAAGAAGGGATATGAGTTGGCCTGATGCCAAGTAAGCATGTGTGGTGCAGTTTAGGGTTATAACACTCGGTCAAATATATATAAGTTGAAGGGTTGTGCCTGCAACTGAAATCCTGACTATACAGGTCACTTGATGGATTAAATGCTTGTTGCATTTGGAAGACCTTGTGTTTGATCGAGTTTGCACAAGCTTTGTATCTTTTTAAATACAAATCAATATGTCATTGTAAGAACTAAAAGATTGAGGCCAGAGGAGGCCGTCAAATACTTTATGATTAGCGATAGTGATGTATTTGGGATTTGGAGCCATTATGGGATGCACAAGAGCCTGAGGAATTGAGATAATCATCCTATAGACAGATGTAGTGCACAACTATAGAATTGCTAGGACCCAACTATCAACCAAAAATTACTTAATTCTTAGTTGAGTCGATAAGACTCAACAGCTATTGATCTATGAACTAGGTTAAATATCAACCATCAAAAGATGATTCTTTACCCTATTGAAATTTCATTATAGACTTTCATTAGTCCACATTCCTTAGATCTGAAGGTGGAGATAACCTACATCGTTGATCTCTATCACGAGGATCTTGTTGGATCCCAAGATATCAGTGATTAATCGAGGGTCGTCAGATCTATCGGCCAAAATATCATAGGCGTAGATGTTCATAAAATCTTACGAGGGAGTGTAGCATCCCAAGCCACTGAAGCATCATACCTCGAGGGAATTCTAAGTCCAGACCCCGTTGGAAGTCCTAATACCTGATATTCAGGGAACAGGGTTTCAGACCCTGGTTCCATGCCTTGTTACATAAGTACGAGGAGAGAGAACGTGATGTGTCAAGGTAGGTCCACCCATCATCACATGATCGAATGCGATATAGGTATGGGACCTTCGTCAAGCGTAAGCGATGTGGCAAGCACAATAAATCTGAGTAGTTGGATCTCGAGGCTGAGATATCTAAGACATATATTTACGAGGGTCGTAACCTCATGATTAACAGTCCTTAATCACCTTGTAATCCCCGAACAGGGGACCACGGGGAGTCTTAGTGTGTAGGAGACCGGTAAAGAGTCGCAGTCCGACATCCGCGGTCATTTAGTGGTGACATGTGTCCCTCTTGATCCCACATAATAGACAAATCTTCACCATCGATCGGTTACATAAATCTCAGGAGGGGAGTTAACACTGAGGTCAAGAAAATGACATTTGTCATGTTCTGGGTCGTAGAGGGAGTAATCGTGGGCCCATATATGGCCAATACCATATTACAGGCACTTTAGATCCTAATCGTTAGATCTACCTGTGAAGAATCTCATTTGTAGATCTTGTGATAAGGGTCGGGATCCCTTACATCATCTTGACATATCTCAACTTCGGACCCTCAAACGTTTCATAGTTCACAATGTGCAAAAAATCATCGAGGTTTGAGGTCTGTGATGACGAGAATCGTCGATCTGTTAATTGACAATCCAATCTCCATTGTCTTATCCTTAGAGTCGTTACCACACCAGAGTTGTGGAAGGAACTTTAATAGTTGTCCGATCAAAGTGAAAGAGATATCAGTAGTAGATCTCGTAGAATCATAAATCCAAGGATTAACGTGGTAATAAGTCCATTAATCATGAGATTACCTTAATTAACCATCTCGTAATCCCCAGATGTTGAGCTTCAGAGGTTTTGTAGTTACATTACGTCAAGAAAGTCACGATGTCCGCTACCCAATGGTGATGTGTCACGCCATCAATGACCCACGTGTCATGACATGAAAGGGCCATGTGTCACACGGTGGTGAAGCCACATGTCTTGTCAATTTGGCATATTTGGACCGAGGTTCAGACGAAAAATCATTTCCATGTGTCAAATAGTATGAACACCAGGTGTCAGGACATGTCAAATCATGTTATGATGTATTATATTGTGGACTTTCCATGTGGAATATATGTGTTGATGGTAGGACACGTTAGATGCATAGGTTTTGGTTTAGCGTTAGGCCTCGACCGTTGGATTTGATCATCGTGAGATCTCAACCATTGATTACTCCTATAGCCAAACTCAATTCCCGTCATAGGATTACCATGGAACCTGGAGTATGTTGGAACCCCACCTCTATGCATGGCATGTTGTATGGGCCTCTTACGTCAACCTAACATGTCTCGGCGTCAGGCTCTCAGGAGGGTTTATACTTTCAAACATACAAAACTCACTAATGGGTGAGATCTGCTACAATTGTGGTCATCGATCTGTTGATCAATGCTTTAAATACTAGTCATCTGATTTGAGCATTGAATAATCTTATCCCTTGATTTCATAACCAGGCCTGGAGTCGCTAACCCCAAGGCTAACTTAAATAATTACCCTTAATCACATGGATTAACCCAGTTAACCATCTTGGACATAAGGTGTTTTCATAGTTATACTTCTTCGAGAAAACCTTGATACCCGATATACGGTGATGACGTGTCGCACAGTGGTAGGTCCACATGTCACATGGTTAGTGGTCCATGTCTCTCTTAAGGGTGGTTCTACGTTTCATGTCGAATTGGAAAAATTAGACATAGATCCATAGTAAAAATTGATGCCATGTGTCGAATGGTATGAGTACCACATGTCATGCCAAGTGCCAGACAGTGGTAGGTCCATGTGTCATGCCATGTCAGGATGAGAGTAAATCTCAATGAGTTGATGTGTTTTCACCTTTATATAGGTTGATTACGTCGGCCCAATGCATCGTGGCATCGAACCCACGGGCACATTACATCCTCCTTACTTACAAAGACTCGTTGCGGTTTGAGATTTGCCATGACTGTGGTCGTCGATATGTTGATCGACGATCTCATCCGGACCATCCATTCTGATAAGATGGTCAACCAGATTATGGTCCATACGTCATGCAAGGAAAGGGCCATGTGTCATGCTCTAGGATATATCATGGAGGTGCCACATGTACGGAATGCCAGCTAGTCCCAGATCGATATTCTTTTAGTTATGCAGATAACAAAAGATGTCGAGGCTCAAGACCCCGAATTTTTGGTAGACGGGTGTGAACACCTAGAGAAATCGGATCTCTGGTGACTTTGCAGTTAGTTTCATGACCTGGCAATGCCACATCAGATATATTAGGTGATGTGGAGCGATGTGGGTGCCACATGGCAGTAAGAAACAGTTGACCAATGGAGGCCCTAAAATATTTAAAGGGGCATAAATTTTGATCTCGAACTCGAATTCTGACAAATTTACAATCGTTGGAAATATCTCGATGAGTAGAAGATGATGGTGACCTCAAAAGAGGTTGGGAGATGGTTGAAGGAAAGAAAAATTTTAATACCCAGCATGACACCTCATAACTAGACTGGATGCCAGACTGACATGGAATGGAGATGTGGTGGCTGACCTGGAATATTTGTAGAGATAAGTTGACGTGGCATGGCATGTGGTCGATGATGTGGCATGACATGTGAAGGCCCTCAAATCTGATGGCCAAGATTAAGGGCACCAAACCAAAGGCTTCTGCCCAACATAGGGCCCACACTCGACTCATACCCTTCCAATGCTGACACTTGTCATCCTCTGTGGCATCATGATATATACCCTCACACTATACATCACTATGACATCACTCGCAGTGCCCTGACCTCTCTGACATCACTATAAAGGGAAGACTACATCCATAAAAACATATGAACTTTAAAAATGACATATAAAGAAAGTGAGTATATAAAGAAAGTGAGTATTAACAATGCAACCCACTATTATTTTTAAACATAAAAACCCTTTTGCAACATATTCCCTCTACATTCTATTCGACATTCCCTTCCCCTATGCTAATTATTTTGTATTTAATTTCAAAATTATGATAGTTATTTTGTATTTAATTATTTTATAAATCATTTTTCCATCAAGTTGCACTACCAAAGAACTATGTCCCATTGATAACAATTTTAACCAATAAAAAAAATCCTTATGCAATTTTAAAATTATGAAAAGTGGTTTTAATTTTATCTATATTCTATTTAATATAATGTATTTATTACCACTTTTAGAATATGAAATATTGGAGATTTTTTATAAAGAAAACCAAACCAATGGAAAAGTATTTAAATTAGGAAAAGTGGTTTTAATTATATCTATATTCTATTTAATATAGTGTTGTTTTTTACCACTTAAAAATGTTGGAGAAATTTTTATAAAGAAAAATAAAGTAATTGCAAAGTCAAACGAGTTCGACTTTCAAACGAACACTAAAATCTCACTGATGCGCGAAGTATATGTATGTTTACTATACGTGTCATAGGCAATGGAAATGAACCTAGTGTTATTCAAATTCTTATTCATTACATTGCTACATTCAAATTCAAAGGAGATCATCGCAGCGGTTCATTCAAGTTTGAAATGGATGTTGGGATGTCTTTTGTTAAAGCAGCAAGTCCATGCCTTCAGAAATCAAGGAGCTCCACGATCCTTCTTGATTCACCAATATGCGTACTCATTAAAATGAGGAAAGGGTAAAGGGAATAGCAAAGGATAGAGAAGGGCAGTCAACAAAGTACAGTAGAGGAGTTACGACCCTTCTTGATATGAGTGGTGATCTAGTTAGGTAGGCATTCTATCTCCAAGGTCAGTAAAATTATTATGAGTGGTGATCTAGCTAGGTAGGCATTTTATCTCTAAGGTCAGTAAGATTATTATGAGTGGTGATTTAGTTAGGTAGGCATTCTATCTCCAAGTCCAATAAGATTATTATCAGTGGTGATCTAGTTAGGTAGGCATTTTATCCATGGTTTCAAGGCTAGTAAGATTATTATGAAGTTTAAGGTTGAGAAGTTTGTTAGTGCTAGTTTGCTCAGCATCCTCATTAGTTTTATTTTTCTTTAACTTGATTCTAGAATCACTGGTAGCAAATCCAAATGCATTATTATCTTATGGTTTAACTACCATCATTAGAGATTGGACACACATATCATTGTGTCATCTCTAAATATTAGACATAACATCCCTAGTCGATCAAATTGCTAGTGTCTTCTTAAACACCTGTAAGATCTCACTTTATGTGGTTGATCGAAGCATTTCATGATCCAGATCATAGTGATTGCTAAAGAAAATAATTAATTTTTTGTGTCCTTGTTCCTTCAATTTAATGTGAATGAGAACTTTGTAAATACATTCTTGCACTGTTATGCTTTCAAGCCAAGGATGATTCATCTCTTTCTACCGTTTAATGCCTAAATTCAACCTTTGGATAATAATGCCATAAGGCATTTATATTATGAAGTTTATGTTTGATGTGACCCTTTAAATGCTCCCAATATTTAGATGTTGCTTACATCATTGCATATACCATTGATATCGATCATATATTCCCGATCCTAGGACACTCAGCTAAGGACAACACTAGGCACACTCTTGGTCCTGACATCTTTAATACAGTTGTAGATAACAAGAGTTATCAGCTCCTCCTTTATTTTGTGTGGAAGATTGCATGCTCTCCTCTAGATATGTTATACTTTACTATTACTTTTTTTTTATTTAGGGATAGAATCAACTTCTCTTTATTGAGAGATTCGTTACTCACTCCCTTTATAGCTAAATGCACTCCAAACCTTACTCAAGAGTTCCATGATCTATTTTGGCCATTTGTAAACATCAATAAAATTTCAATTTCCATTTACATTTCTATAACATAAAATAAACATAAAACTACTTACATATGTGAGCCACATTGGGATCTTCATCTTGAGTCACGTATGCAACATGAAGAATGGCGTCAATATTACAAGTTCTCCCAAAAGATGACATAACACTAGTGACGAGTTTCGTAGTGGGTTCTCTATCACTTAGTCGAACCCCACTACGAAGTTTCTCACACTACATCATTGCTCAAACTAGGCACTCATAGTTCTTCTCAACCCTCCCCATGATTGCAAAAACCATGATGTCTTAGGGCATGGCAATCAAAGCTCCTATAACACCCTGGTTTTGACCCCTATGAACTAGAATGTATTATGTAAATGTGACATTAGGTCGGTGAGCCAGTATGTTGAAAATGGCCAAAATGCCTAGGAATTGTTATCCTTCTATATATATTAACAAAATACATCGCTAATTGTAGGATAGACAAGGACAAGAGATAGGGGGTTATGATTCTATGAGAGATGGAGCTAAAGGGAATAATTCTTTTTATTATATTTGATTTACCCATCTTGGTTTTAATTGATAAAAGTGGTTATATGAGCGTCTTGGGGGGGAGGCCATGTGGTTCTTGATTTCCAAGAAAATATATAATTCGTTCTCTGGGTTGTTTGGGGGTTCACTCTTACACTCTTGGATTTGGTTCATCATTCATTGTTCATCATTCATTCACTCTTGCTCATTCGTGTCCTCTTGGTATGGGCATGGAAATGAATGGTTGGAGATAGAGAGAGTCATTGCTAGATGGTTGGCTAGATGGTTGTGAGGAATTATTGATCATTCTAGGAGGGAATGGATGCATGTCTGCATGAGATTGATGGTATTTATGAAAGAAATATCCATGGATGAGAATCCATGGAGTTTCTTGCATGGAATTTTTTTGACTAGTAGCACTAGAGCCTTTCAGAGAAATGGAACAACTTAAGGGACTGCATGGAAGATAAAGGGGTTCATTTATTTGGGTTGTGCAGGCTGGAGGGGAAGAGAGATGGAAATTAGGATTGTTGTGTGGTTGGGAAAACATGAGAGCTTGTTAGCTAATTGGTGTGTTTTTAGATTTGGCTTAAGACCCATCCTTGTGGATTCATAGCCCTTGCTGGAGGGTGACACTGTTGTTGAGAGTGAATGAACAACAATGTCTATGGTTGTGAAGAACTTCCTTGGTCTATAGCTAGTTGGTAAATGTTTACTTGAAAAGATAAGTGCTCGCTATGTTTTTTGTATATTTATATTCCATTGTGTATTATTATTATCTTTGAGGTATGTGTTTATGTTATGTCTATTGTTGGTTATTGTTGTGCATGGAATGATTAAGCATTATTTTTAAGACTAGCATGAATCTTGATTATTGCATGTGTGGTTATTGCAATCTTTCATGCTCCTTTTTGAATATTATTATCAGAATTTGAAATCAGTGCTTGAGGTGTGATTGGAAGTAGCATGGACAACCTATTGGTGGTCGGGTACATTACAAATTGGTATTATAGCTTATGGTTCAAATCTTGGACTAGTATGGGCCGAAAGGAGTGCAAATTGGTAAAATTCATTGTTGTAGACTTCGGTCTAAGTGAATTTGGGAAAAAATAGTGGAAAATTAGAGAGAAAAGCCCAAAATTCGTGAGCAAATCTGAGTTTAAATGATTCAAAATTGTCTAAGAAATTTAATGGAGTCGATCTGCGAAGTTGTCGACCTGAATTACACCTAGAAGGTCAAAAAATTTAAGTTTTAATGGTCATTGTAGTGTTGGGCAAAGTTTGATGAATCAATGGCCGAGATCGTGTTCGATCTCAAGATCAACAGCCCAATTTCATCCTGGAAAATTTTGAGAACTTCTAATGTTTTCAAATTTTGACAAAGTTACTAGATCAATGACCAAATTCATTTTCAGGGGTTTGGAAAATGGATGAGATCAATAGTCTGGATTCATTTCAGCCTTTAGTAGGTTGGAGTCAATCAATGGTCAAGACCATCTTGTCTTGGAGATCGACAATCCAAATTCATCCAGAATTAGTTAAAAAAACTCTAAGTGTTAGAGTTTTCCAAAAAAAATGGTCGATGGGTCGACGGTCAATTCAGTCAGATTGATCAAGTATTTTTAGTCGTCCAAGGAAAATAGTCAATGCATCGATGGGCCGACAGTCGGGTCGGCCGAATTGGTGAAGTAGTTTTAGTCATCCAAGGGAAATGGTCGATAGGTCGATGGTCCGACGGTTGGGTCGGTCAAACTAGCGAAGTATTTTTAGTCATCCAATGGAAATGGCCAATGGGTCGATTGGCAGATGGTCGAGTGTCAGTCGACTCAACGGGGTGGTCGGGTCAGTGGATTCAGCAAGGTGATCTGATCAAGTAAGAGAAAGTGTCGAGGGTCAATGGGTCGACGGTTAGGCATCGGCCGAGTTGGCGAAGTGTCGGATCATCCAATAGAAACGTTTGATTGGTCAATGAAGGAAAGAGGATGATGACGTGTAATGCAATGTCAGCATCCACGTGTCATGCCATGTCAGGGAGAGTTCCATGTTAGAGTCTACATGTCATGCCATGTTAGCAGTTGCCATGTTAGTCAATGAAAATGGCTAATGACCGATGGTCAAGTCAGGTGAGTTGGAGAAGTGTTTTTCATGCATCAATAGGAACAGTCGATGGCTGATGGGTCGATGGTCGAGTCAGCCAAATTAAGGGAGTGTTTCATCCATCGATGAAAATCACCAATAATCGATGATCGGGTCAAATGGATTTGGAGATGTGTTGCCACCAATTACCATGGAAAAGGGTCAAGGGCTGATGGTCGGGTCAACAATTTAGTCATTTGAGCAAGATCAACCGTCTAGATTTCTTTTGATTTTTTTAGGAAGCCATAACTTTCAGGCCAAAGAATGGATTGGAGCATAATAATAGGCATTGGAAAGATGATTCATATGAGAATACGATGGAATTATTAGAATTTAAAGAATTGTGATATAATTCTTCATGAGTTGACCAGAAAAAAATGCGTAGCATTAACTGACAAAAATGTTTATAATATGCATAATTCTAACAAAATTGTTTCTTACACACTTTTCAAAATTAGAGGTATAATCAGATAAATTCAAGCCTAGTATTGGATATCAGAGTCATGGAAGCATGGCATATCTTGCATAGAAGTTGGTTGAAGCAATAAATGTTGATGATTGCAGGTACGTGAGACATTCTCCAAGACACAAACCTGAGAAAGCCCCTGAGAGGGGTGTGTGGTTCCTATCTGAGACATAGATAGAACGTAGAGATGGCCTCCTCCTTACAGAGAATTGAGAAGAACTCCAGATGATTCTCCTGTGTAACACAGTGAGAAAGGAGATCTGCAGAGTTGGACGTGCATGTGGCTAAGCACAAGGTGAACATGTGAAATTCCAAAGTGTTGGGTGCATCATCATGAGACAGAAATGAATATGATGTATTATCCTCCTTTGAGCATAGAGTTGATGAGAAACTCCAGATGACTCTCCTGTGTAATGCAGTGGGAAAGAAGATCTGTTGAGTGGACGTGCATGTGGACGAGCACAGGTGAACGTGATCCTAGTGGCTAAGCACTAGTGAGAGTGGTTCTTCTATGTAATGAAGTGAGCTAGAGATATAGACATCCCTATGGATATTCCCCTAGTGGCTGAGCACTAGTGGGTGTATGAGATCCCTTTCTATATTGTTCAAGAGTCAGACATGTCTGTAACCCTAATTGTAGTGTAAAGGGTACAGGTCGGCCCCACCTTAATGAAATTGATAATTAATGTAAAATATAATTAATCTAGTTAATATTAATTATATTATGAGATAGAGAGGTTGGCCATGTTGTGTCAATAGACACTTTTGTTGACAGGTCAAGTCTAATATAAGTAAAGGTAAATTCCCCATTGAGCAATCATATCTTTTGTGTGAGTTTGGAAATTTCAGCAAGTACATCTTCTTGGGATAAGTGCACGCCTCTCTTGGGCGCTAGTCTTATAGGGTTTGCAAGAACCCTCTTGTGTTCTAGGTTTTATTGGTGGGGAAGGTATTTCTCTTGAAGAATATAGCAAAGGATTTGGCTGGGTTTTCTTCCCTTGTTGAGAAGGGTTTCCCATGATACTTCTTGTGTACTTTTGAATGTTGTTTCTTCTTGTGATCTTGGTTGTTGAAACATAATTGGTTATGGTTTAAGTAAAATGCTAAAATGGAATGAAATTCATGTTTAAACCTTTTCTATTGAAAAATCAACATGGTATTAGAGCATAGGTATTGAAGAACCCATTTCACAAGCATCTACCAATCTCCTCTATTTTCTGCAGAACTGTACGACCCTCCTAGGGTATCTAGAAAATCTATACGACCCTCCTTTCTGAGATGTTTCAGCCCTTAATACTTGAATGTTGGGGTTAATTTTGGCATAGGAGAGTACGGCCTCCTCCAACGCACCTCCAAAGACTCTCAGAGTGAAATTCCGAACATTTTTAAATTTTGTCCCTAGGTTTTCTCTAATGTCTGCAAAAATTTCAAAATGGGTTTATGTAACTCATTGAAGCTCTTCAATTCACCAATGTTCTCCTATATTTCAAAGGCTTATTGTTGGCAGTCATAAGTCCAACAAAACCTAAAAGTGCTAGCCTAGCCTGCCCGTTAGGTTTTCTAGCCTAGTTGACAAGGGTTTGTGAAGAATCTAAAATTATGATGAACATAACTATGATGGAAGATAAGCTTGATGGATCAAGCAACTCTAAGTTCCTGGAAGACAAGACTTCAGAGGAAGGCTTATTGTGGGTGATACAAAAATGTGACACTATGACTACCCTCTTCATGAAGATGTCAAGAGGACAGAGATCAGCCAGGGGCCATTGGAGAAATCATATCAGCACCCTCAGGTAGGCACTTGTATATATATTATTTGTATAATTTTCACAAGGAAAATTGCAGGAGGAAGGAACCTTTTTGCTGAAGTCATGGATCCAGAGGGATCTCAGTGCATTCAGAGGAACAACTGGAAGTGAAGACTCCAGGTTTGATTGTTGTAATTGTCATTCATCTAACCTATATTTCTAAATTTTGTTACATTACAAGTAGGTGTTGTAGTTGTGACAACAATCCTTAAAATGTTTTGATTCTAGAGATATACTCATTATTCTCCTTTAGGATATATTCTTGTTGTGGTTCCTCTTGTTTTCTTGTTCCAGACAGGTTAAGAAAAAATGCATATGTTTATCCTTCAGAGGGAGTCAAAAATATTTGAGAAAGAGGAAGAATAGAACCATCATTGAGGCAATCAATGCAATAATGCATGATCATAATTTTTCTATGATTCCATGGGTAGAAGCATGCATGACACAATATATGTTCAGAACAAGAGTCTTCACCAAACTTTGAAAAACATAACTCCCGAAGAAACCTTCACTGGAGTGAAGCCTGAGATTGAACACTTCAGGATATTTGGGTGCCCAGTGTATTTTTCATGTACCCAAAGAGAATAAGTCCAAGCTAGACCCTCCAGGGAGAAAGGATACATTTATGGGATAACAGTGAATCTTCGAAGACAGTCCACTTCTGCATCCATGGTCAGAGACAGATTGAGACAAGTAGAGATGTTTTCCTTAAAGAAGGTATAGCCTTTCAAGATCTAGAGAATATCAGATGGAGATTGACAGTGAGACAATACCCTCTCTCCCTTCAGCATTTCAGAAGGAGACAGACATTTTTCCAACAGATCCAATTTCTCCAGCTGATATGTCTAGAGATATTGTAGTGGGACATAAAATACCTTCCTAGGCTCACTCTGCAAGAGGCAGAGGAACATACAAGCCCCTCAAGGCATATCCCAAGAAAGCAAAAGAGATTTTCGAGCTATCATTCTGTCATGAGCCACTTCATTGATTATGAGCCTCCTTGTCTTGGAGAAGCAACAAGAGAACAGGTATGGAAAGATGCCATAACAGAATAATACCAAGTATATCTTAAAGAATGATAAGATATTGTTTAGAGACCAGAAGGGAATTATGTGGTGACTCCCAAGTGGATCTATAAGATCAAGCATGGAACTGATGGAAGTGCCGAGAAATAGAAAGCAGGATCTATAACCAGAGGATTCTCACAAACAGAGGGAGTTGTCTATGATGAGACACTTGATCCAGTAAGCCCGATACACTTCTATTCGTACTACCATCCATGGGTTGGAAACTATATCATATGGATATATTCTTGATGATTTTGGGTTTCAGCAAGAGTGTTGTTGATCCAAACCTATATTATTACAGTGTTGGTGATGAGAGCCTGATTTTGATGACTTATTCCGAAAGTCGTGTTGTTGGATACAAGTAAGATTTGACTTCTGATTTCGAGATGAAGGATCTTAGTATGATGCACTACTTCTTGGGACAAGAAGTATGACAAAGGACTGATGAGATTTTCCTGAGTCAAGGAAAATATACAGTGGGAATATTAAAGAAGTTCAGTATGACAGAATGTAAATCCACGGTGATGGATTTGAAGAAAAATATTGATGATGATTCAAACAATATTGATCCACAGCTGATTGGACCATTGATGTATCCGGTTAATACCAGACCTGATTCTTTTTATGCAGTGAATGTGCTTAGTAAATCCATGAGTCATTCGAGACAGACTAACTGGATAGCAGTAAAGCATGTATTGAGATATATACGAGGCATGATTGGATATGGCTTGAGATATACCTCTAGTGTGAACTTTATTTTGCAGGATATGTCGATACAGATTGAGAAGAGAGTAGAGTGGACCAGAAGAGAACATCTCATTGTTGTTTTACCGTAAAGGTTTCCATGATTTTCTGGTGCAGCAGGAAACAAATCTCAGTGGCTTTGAATACCACAGAAGCAGAGTATGTATCATTGAGTGTGCGAAGAAGTGTGGTTCCATAAAGCTTCTGACATATTTACTTGATCATGAGATGGATTATGTGATGATAACCAGAGTTGTGTGTAAATCTCTTTGAGAACCCAGTGTTTCATGATAGATCGAAACACGTTGAGATAAAATATCATTATATCAGAGACATGATGCAGAGGAAAATAGTACACATGCAATACCTTCCTACACATGAGCAGATTGCAGACATCTTCACCAAATTAGCTTGGTGAAGGATACCTCCCTAAGTTGAGAGGGAGTGTTGATGACTACAACTAAGACAAAGTTCAAAGTACATATGTGTGATACTTGGCATGATGAATAATGCCTCCCTAGCTGAGAGGGAGTGTTGATGATTGCAGCTACGTGAGACATTCTCCATGACACAAACCTGAGAGAGAGCCCCTGAGAGGGGTGTGTGGTTCCTATATGAGACAGAGTTGGAACGTAGAGATGGCCTCCTCCTTACAGAGAGTTGAGAATAACTCCAGATGATTCTCATGTGTAACGCACAGTGAGAAAGGAGATCTGCAGAGTTGGACATGCATGTGGTTGAGCACAAGGTGAACGTGTGAAATCCCAAAGTGTTGGGTGCATCGTCATGAGATAGAAATGAAGATGATGTATTAGCCTCCTCTAAGCAAAGAGTTGATGAGAAACTCTAGATGACTCTCATGTGTAATGCGGTGGGAAAGAAGATCTGTTGAGTGGACATGCCTATGGACAAGTACATGTGAACGTGATCCTAGTGGCTGAGCACTAGTGAGAGTGGTTCTTCTGTGTAATGCAGTGAGCAAGAGATATGGACATCCATATGGATGTGCCCCTAGTGGCTGAGCACTAGTGGGTATATGAGGTCCCTTGCTATATTGTTCAAGAGTCAGACCTGCATGTAACCCTAATTGTAATGTAAAGGGTACAGGTCAGCCCCACCTTAATGTAATTGATAATTAATGTAAAAGATAATTAATCTAGTTAATACTAATTATATTATGAGATAGAGAGGTCAGCCCTGTTGTGCCAATAGACACTTTTGTTGACAGGTCAAGTCTAATATAAGTAAAGGTAAATTCCCCATTGAGGAATCATATCTTTTGTGTGAGTTTGGAAATTTCAGCAAGTACATCTTCTTG
>JASDQU010103850.1:28547-41213 GCA_032191745.1 Picea mariana
GAAGAGATGACTCCCAGGTTGGGAGGGAGCACTGATGTGTTATTGATTTATGGACAGTCATTTTTCAGTTCAAAAAATGGTCCAAGATGAGCAGTTCCTTTCCAGTTCGTAAAGTGGTTTGAGATTTCTGACGGGCATGCATTTTCCAGTTCAGAAAATAGTCCAGATTGAAAGGTCATTTTCGTAATGAAAATGGTTCAATGGATTGTTGATGTACCATAGATAGTGATTTTCCATTGTGGTTAACATAGGGAATGGTCTAGGGCAGTCTCTCTTCTTGAGGGTTACTCAAGAAGACTGGCCCACCTTGCCGTACAATCATTCTTTCGAAGCTCACAGCTCTGAGCAGTTTCGAAGAATGGTCTGTTTTGGAGGTTGGTGCAGGACAGTCATTTCCTTAGGAAATGGTCTGGACAGTCATTCCTTAGGGAAGATTCATTCTCTCTAGGTTGCACTTTGTTTAGTGCCATAGGAATGGCCCAGGGTGGGGAATGGTCCAAGTTCAGCAATCAGGAACAAGCATTCCCTAGGCTAGACTCATTCTCTCCAGGTTGCACTTTGTTTAGTACCGGAGGAATGGCCCAGGGTGGGGAATGGTCCAGGCTCAGAAATCAAGACAATTATTCTTCCTTTCTTAAGAAGAATAGTCTAGATAGCTCATCATTGATGTTTGACCTTCTGAGGGAAGATACTCTTCCAAATCTCACATATGTGAGTGGAAGAATGGCCCAGATGATTCAGTTTATATCATAACATTGTTTCTGTGCAGGTTGATATCAGATGATTGTTATGAAGACTGTATGTCTTTAGACAGTAGATGTATACTACTGTGGTGGATGTGTTCCACTGTTTGTGACTATATGTCACTGATCAAGTACCTGTGTGCTACTTGGTGTGGTGTGTACCACTGGATCGTAGTTGTGTACTACTATGGATAGACATAGTTGTGTTCTATTGAATGATATTGTTTTGATTGCCTTGAAGATTATCAATAGTGTTGAAAGTGATTATCAGTTAGATGGATGATCAATGGATAGAGATTTCCCAAATGAAAAATGGTTTAGGACATTTATTCTTCTAGGACATATGTTCGGATTAGAAGAATGGCTCTTGTGTCACTCTGTGGAGTGAGTGACTTATCCAACATCATGTCTAATTACTCAGATGGAGTATGGTTTCGAGAGATGATGCAACTGCTGAAACTGATGGTGATGATGGTACTCATGATCTAGTCATGAGATAGTCTATACAACTATGTTGATGCTACCGGGTGAATGGTATGTTTGTGCTCAAGACCATTACCTGTAATACCTCCCTAGCTAGGAGGGAGTGTTGATATTATGGTAGTTGCAGGAGGTATTTACCTCCATGTGTAAACCTAATGAGAATAGAATATTCCGAGAAGCAAGAAGAAACCCTAATGAGTTTAAATGAGTTTTCTAATAACCCTTGAAGACAAGTCATCTCAAGAGGATAATCTGTATTAGGTTATTAGCCTCCAAGAGAAGAAGTCAGCCAGAAGAAATATTATATACTAAGTAAATAGGCACCCAGAATGAGAAGTCGCCCCAAGCAGTTAGACAGAATTAGTATAAATACAGGAGGCCAGTCTTCATTCTGGCATGCATTCTTAGAACTCCAGAGCTCACTTGTGTGCATTGCAGTTAGCCAGTTTGTGCGCAAGTTTGGAGGAGAAGTTGTCATTGCAACTGCTGCAGCTAGCAAATTACGTTTTGGCTTGGACTATCTCTTGGTTATGGTTTGGACTATCTTATCAACTCTTGTTTGGTGCGTTATACTTGGAGAAATGTGTGCTACCCTTTGTTTGGCTATCTAGCCCAGGGTTTTCTTCTGTAGTGATTCTCTATCAAGGTTAAGGTGCTCGAAGGGTGGCTTCGGCTTATGGTTGAGTGACAATAGTGATATTGTCTATGGTAAAACGAGCACATCCATCATATTCTAACAGGTGGTAGCAGAGTATGGTCGTGGAAAGAGGAGAGTAGAGAGGTTGGTCGAGGCAATAGAAGCAAAGGAAACGTCAAAAAGGAATTGCCACATTAAATGATGAATGCATTGCCACTTTGAATTATAAATTTAGATGAAGTATAATATATATCTTCAAAAAGTATAAATGTAATGTTTAGTATTAATGCATAGTTGAATTCTAACATTAATTCACCTTGTTGCAATACATAGTAGATACTTACCTTGTTTCCAAAGTTTAGTTGCCCTTGGCCTCGAAATGAGGCCAAATAAAACTTCAAAATTTGTGATTGGTTTAAAAAACTGTTGGAAAGATTTGATAGGTAAAATAAAAGTGTTTACCTTGTTTCCAAAGTTTAGTTGCCCTTGGCCTCGAAATGAGGTCAAATAAAACTTCAAAATTTGTGATTGGTTTAAAAAACTGTTAGGAAAGATTTGATAGGTAAAATAAAAGTGTTTCATGAAATCTAAAACTAAAACTTTGGGTTAATAACCTTGCTTTGCGTGCAAAATGTTGAAACCGTTTACAATAGTCCATGATGCCTTTAGACAAAGATTAATAAAATCAAACTTCACCCAATTAAAAAAAAAACAAAGTGTAATTTAAAACGTTAAAGATAAGGTCAAAACCGAAATGTAATTTAACCCATAAGGTCAAATTAAACCTGATGAAACAAATCGAGTGTAACTTGCAATGTAAAGCATCCCATGTCTCTACCATCAATGTGAAGCTCCACATACCTCCTACAACAACGTTTGTGTCCAATTAAAAACATGTCAATTTATAATTTTTTAATTACTTAATTGTTTTGTAAGTCATTTATTTATTAAAAATTCAATCGGCACCCCGAATTCTGGAATTCTGTCCCATCCATGACAATTTTAACCAATAAAAAAACGCTTTATAAAAAATTAAAATTATCGATATTCTAGTTAATGTAGTGTTTTGATTACCACTTCTAAAAAACTATTTTAGAGTCAAAAGAGTAACGAAAAGTACAGCCCCTTTGAGCGGGAAAAGTATATATCTATATATATAACGATTCTATGTAGAATCAACATTACATTATATTCATTTACCATCACATTGGGTCCTCACTCACTCGAGTGATTAGTCCAAAGCCATTAGGAACAATAAGGAGGAGATTACAACCTTTTACCATTAGTAATTGTTCTATGATGGTTGAGCATGGATGAAATGCATGGTTGTTATATGATGAAGAAACTCTAAAGGGAATTGGTATTCACTATGCAAGTGATGAAGAAGCTATGTGAGAATACCCCAAACATGTAGAAGGGGTCATTAGATCGCTCTCTAGTTGGTAGCATATTAGAGTTTTTTTTCTTCCTGAGTGTGCATTCAAAGGGGTTGTGAAATCTTAGAGGAAGTCATTGAAAGAAAAATTTATAAGAATTCAAATACTTGGTGATTGGCAATGTTTATCAACATTCAAGGATTTCGCACAAAGCTATGGGTGATAGCTTGCATGAAACAAAGGCATTGTAATGAGTATGTATCAATTAAGACGGAAGTAATCATCATGTCTAATGTTATATAATAGCATAATATTATTTGTTAGAATATGTGTTTCTTCATATAAAAGTATAAGTTCAAATCCAAAAGAGATAGGGTATGTACACCTACGTAAACTTTCACAATTAAATAGTTAAAGAGAAAAAATCCCTTATTTCACAAACAAAGAAATCCCATATATCAATTTAATATTTGACTTAACCATAATCTTAAATTTAAATTATTATTATTATAATATAATATGCACCAATACTTAACCTCGTAACCTCATGACATGTATATTAAATATTTCTATATATTTTAGAAGCACAATCATTAAAATAATATGCCCGACATTAACTCGAAATGTGGTCAAATAAGATTTCAAAATAACCTCAGGACATGTATATTAAATCTTTCTATATATTTTAGAAGCGCAATCATTAAAATAATATGCCCGACCTAAACTCGAAATGTGGTCAAATAAGATCTCAAAATATTTTGATTTCATTTAAAAAAAAAAAAAAATCTTATATCTCCAAACAAAACAAAAACAAAAACCATTAATTTTTTTACATAAATAATTAGTAAATGTTTAAATTTATACGAAGTATTAGAAAAAACGACAAACGGATTGCTAATACTCACCCTTGCATAATACAAATCACGACACGACACCCGAGGAAGACAAAGTCATGTCGGTGGTCCGATTTTCCATTTTTCTTTGAAGTTAAAATAATGGATAAGTAAATCATCCTGAATTCGTGCCAAGTTTTATTAATATTCTAAAGGAAAAAGTGGTTATTTTCCTCATATTCAGTTGAATGTGTTTCGTTGTACTTTTTCTAATAATATGAATAGTTTCTTTACATTTTTTAAAATAAGAGTGTGTTCGCTACGTGGTAAATGCAATTTACTAGTTAAAATATGAAATTTTGTAATTTTTTTAATACTGAAAAAAATATTTATATTAGTGAATATAAAAAGTTATTTACAGTAATTTGAGTGTTGGAATACATGTAAATTTCATTTTACATCGTCATACACAAGAGGTATGAGTTACAGCTCACAAAACAAGATCCATCATCAAACTTTGTAGATATAAGTATAATTCGTAAAAATAAAGATCTTCTGCATTTACATACCATGTTTGAAAAAGACAAATATCCACTTCTTCAACTTTGTTGCATAAATATATTAGTTGATTGACAATCTTTCAAATCTCTTTGTTTGAATTCTTGTACCCATTGCATAGTATATCCCCTCTTCATCCAGCTTGTTTTGATAGTTGATTTGCTTCATTGTTATATTATTTATAGATGTGTTGAGCTTTAAGTTGTTGAAAATTCCCGCTCAATACTCGAATTTTTGTCATCCAAGGTTGAAGAGAAACCACCTATAGATTGTTTTCATGGGAAAACCCGTCAATAATAATCTTCGAGTCTCCTACCAGTTGTATACTTTTTACCTTTTTGTATAAAGAAAAATATAAAATACACCACAGGGCTAAAAGCTCACCCCTGGTATTGGTTCCACTGTCGTAGTTCATCATTACGCTGAAAGTACCCAAATCTGGACATTTTAATATAGCTCCAACCCCACATTTTGTTCTCTCACTTTGTGAGGCTCCATCAAAAAAACCAACTGGCAGGTTCTAGTCTAATAAAGGAGGCCTAGCAATCCTATCATGCTGGACAGATAGTATGTTTTTGTTTTCCCCCAAGTCCTATAAAATTTTGTTGCAAACCCTGACCAATGATGATGGATGTTCCTCAAAGATAACCGAGTTCTTATGTTTCCATATCTCCGAGCATATATAACAATGAGTTTCTTTTCAGTGATCCATCTTCCTAATCCAAATTTGAAAACACTCAATTATTTGTCCACCCTCCTAGAATCTATTTAGTTTTAGTTCCTTTAGGATTGAGTACCAAATAGGTGAATTTGCACTCAACAAACAGGGGATTTAAAGTTTCCTTATTTTCCCCACAAAGAACACATCTGCTAGGACCAATCATCCCTCTTTTGGTCAAAATTTCCCAGGTGAGTATTTTTTGTTCTAACATTAACCAAAAGAAAAGTTTAACTCTAAGTAGAATATGCCACTTCCATAGTTCTTTGTACCAGAACATATGATATCTCTCTGTCTCCTCCATCATTTGTACTTCATATGCTTTGTTTGGCATTAACTTGTCCTTCTTTGGTATTCCACGACCACATTAATGTATTATTTTCTGCATTTAATTCAAAACCCAACCCCACTAAACCTTTAACATAATTATCCCATTCCTCTTTTTGTCCGGCCTCTAGTCTAAGAGTCTTTGCCTTCTTCCAACTTAAAATGCTTGGATCCTCAATATCAATTTTCCCTGCTTGTGTAAGAAAATTTATGCCTTGTGCTTGCATAATACTAATTAAATTCTTTGAGAGTTTATAATAGGAATGAGACCCAATCATTGGATCTTCTCCTATTCTAATGTCCCACCCATTTCCAAGCTTCCAGACAAGCCAATCAGTTATGATGGATAATGAGGAAGTTAAAGCTCTCAAACAGTTTGATAAACCAAACCAGTTTTTTCTGCCTTGCCTGAACCATTCAACAATAGTTTTATTTTTCAAGTATTTTTTGTGTGCCACTTCATGCCAAAGCCCAGGAACCATTAGGCACCTCCACAAACTTTTAGCTACCAATGCTTTTCCAAAAGAGAAGATATTTTTTACACCCCACCCTCCTGTCTTTTTTGGTTTAGCAATTCTTTTCGAATTTACCAAGTGCATACCTTCTTTTACTTTTGTCCCAGTCCATAAGAAACTAAACATTTTCCTTTTATTTCTATTTAGTAGGATTTTTGGAATCTTCACCAAAGAAAGCCAGTAAACATGTATTCTTTCTAAGACATGTTTTACTAAAGTGACCTTGCCCCCTAAGGTAAGCCATCTATGACTCCAATTCGAGAATATTATTTCAATTTTTTTCTCAAGCCAACTCCAATCTACCAATGTATAGATGTTGGTTTAATAAAGAAACCCAGGTACTTAAAACCACCATCTAATGGTTTAACTTCAAAAGGCAAAAACTCTTTCAGAACTATAATCTCCTCTTATATCCACCCTGCTTCCAGAAATAAGGACTTTTGTGGGATGAATGACATCCCCATCGCTTTACAGAATAGATCAAGTACCTCGTTAAATATTTTCCATTTTGTAATGGTTTCGTTCCCAAATAATAACACATTGTCCACAAATAGTAGATGTGTAATTCTTATACCTTTTGCCACTAAAACACCTTCTATTTTCCTTTCCTCAACCAGCTTCTAGATGGATCTACTCAAACCTTCTACAACAAGAAGAAACTGTAGTGGGGATAACGGACATCCTTGCCTCAATCCTCTTGAACTTTTAAAAAAACTGGAAGGGATACCATTTATCAAGACAACAAAATTTGCAGTAGATACACACCCCATAATCCAATCTGTAGCCTCTAAACTCAATCCAACTTGTGGTAAAAATAACCTTAAGAAAATCCAATCCACCCTGTCATATGCCTTCATCATATCCATTTTAGGGACCAAAGCTTTGTTATTTTTTACCTTGATAGGTAAGGCTTCCTGTGCCACTCCTATGGTTTCTAAAATTTGTCTACCCTCCACAAAGCCAAATTGTTCCTTTGATATCCATGTTGAGAGTGATACTTTAATTATGGTTGAAATAATTTTTGTGATAATCTTGTACGCCAAATTACAAAGTGAAATTGGTCTATACCCCTCAAAAGATTATGGCTTATCACTTTTAGGAATAATGGCTAGAAAGGTAAAATTCAGGGCTCCAACAACCCTACCTTTCAGTTTAGACTCTTCAACCACCTCCAGAAGTTCATTACCCAAGAGATCAAAAAAAGCCAGGAAAAATTCTACAGTCCAGCCATCCGGCCCAAGACTTTTTGGTACAATAAAATCTTTAAGAGTTGTTAATATTTTCGATAGGGTAACTGGATCAACAATTCTAAGGCCTTCTTCCTTAGATAAAATCTTAGGATAAGCCCTAATAACTGCCAGTTGATTGGAGATAGTAAGGTTTTCCTGAGCCTTAAAGTTATTATGAAAATATCCAATGGCTTCCTTTTGTAGACCTTGTTGACAAGTGACCACTGATCCATCCTCCTTAGTAATATTCCAGATAGCATTGGCATGTTTTCTAGAATTTGCATAATCATGAAAAAACTTAGTGTTCCTGTCTCCTGAAGCAAGCCAATTTATCCTACTCTTTTGTCTCCAAGTTTCCTCCTCCTGTTTTAAGAGGAACATTTTTTTCTTTTTTTTTTCTAGTACCAATAATTTGTCCTCCTCCTTCTCTAAACCCTCGAGAAAGTCAGAATAAATAATGTCTAAATCGATTTCTATCTGTATCGATTCCTCCTTTGCCAAGATTTTTTTATTTCTTTCCCAACTAATCACCAAAGACTTAAGCAGTTTGAGTTTTTGTACAAGAGAGTCCATTGGAGTTAAAATCTTTGTCTCCAAAAGCCCATTCCAAGATGATCTCACTAAGTTAACAAAGTATGGTTCCTCCAGCCAGATAGAATTGAATTTAAAGGGATAATAGTACATTTCTTTTTCTTGTTCTAGATGTAGGATCACTGGCATATGGTCGGAAACCTTAATATTTCTCACCCAAAATCTGTATCTGAGTCATGACAGGGCTAACTCCTCATTTATCATAAATCAGTCCAATATCTTCACTATGTAGTCCTGATCACTTCTACCATTTCTCTAGGTAGGAGGAAGTTTTATTGGTTCAACATCCATCAATCCTTCATCTTGAATCAATTGGCTAAAGTATGAATGCATTGGATCAGAGCTAGCGTGGGGACCCCACACTTCTCTATTTGCAATGGTAAAATTTAAATCGCCTCCCGGAATTAGTTTGTGGCCTTTGAGAAACCTGTCCCTCTTAATCTTTGTTAAGGTTTAAGCTATTATTAGAGTTCTTTGCATTTCACTAGATAACAATAGCATAAATAGGATCACTAAGAAATACACAATCACAAGAGACACATCATTTATCCTGGGAAACCCTCATGGGGGAGAAAACCTAGCAAAACTTCCTTATTATAGATAGCCAATACAATGCCAAGAGATAACTCAAACAANCTCCTCCAACTGCAGCTCCAAACTTGTCTCTTGATGAACAAGTGAGTGTATGTCTAAGTGAGGCACTAGCCTCCTTATTTATACAATTATGGCACGTGTGGAGGTGTCTTTTCACTAGCAGGGCTGACTTCTTCTTCTAGGTGGTTATAACCACCTTTAATATATATTTTGGGGGCGACTTCTTATTCTTTCTATTACAATTATGTTTTGACCAATCTGCAAAAGGGGATTTGGTCATTTACAATACCTGACATGATCAATCCGCAAAAGGAGATTCATCTAATGAATAATACATCAATAATAATTAGAATACTCTTTGTAGTTACATTATTTCAACAATCCCCCTTAACAAGAAGAGTATTCTACAACAGCATTAGGCGAGAGAGAGGACAACATCATCAACAACATCAGGTGGGTAAGAGGACAACATCATCAACAACATCTTGGAACACTGACTGGCATATCTATAAATCATCGAAAGTTTTTCTCATCAGCAGCGTCATCATTCACAATGGAATGAAATCATCATCTGCATCAATATGGATTAGTATAAAACTAATACGTCGTCATCACCACAGCATGAGGCTGGTGACATCATCACAGCACGAGGCCAACACATCATCACAGCACGAGGCTAGCACACTACACAACAATTAAGCTGGAATCACAACACAACAATTAAGTTGGAATCACAACACAACAATTTAGCTGGAATCACAACACAAAAATTAAGCTGGAATCACAACACAACAATTAAGCTGGAAGCACAACACTAGGCTGGCATCTCGACACAACAATTAAGATGGAAGCACAACACTCGATTGGGATCTCAACACAGAAATTAAGCTGGAAGCACAACACTCGGTTGGCATCTCAACACATCAATTAAGATGGAAGCACAACACTCGGCTGGCATCTCAACATAGCAATTAAGTTGGAAGTACAACACTTGGTTGACATCTCAACACAACAATTAAGCTGGAAGCACAACACTCGGCTAGCATCTCAACACAACAATTAAGCTGGAAGCACAGTACGAGATTGGCATATCAACACAACACTACTCCCCCTTTCGAGGGAGGTCCTTTCGGACTATACAGATCTTATCTCGAAAGTGCTCAAACTTTACACGAGATAGAGGCTTGGTGAACACATTTACAACCTCTTCATCTGTGCTAACGTATTGGAGCTTTATGGCTCCTCTCTGCTCCATGTCGTGGATGTAATGGTATTAGATCTCTATGTGTTTCGAATTGTCATGAAATACAAGATTCTTTGTCATCTTTATGCAGCTCTGGTTGTCACAAAGGATTGTGGTTGCTTCCATCTCTAGGTCGAATAGACCTATCAACAACTTTCGAAGCCATATAGCTTCACAGCTGGTAGAACATGCGGCAATGTATTCTGCTTCCGTTGTATTGAGAGCAATGTTGGATTGCTTCCTACTCTGCCATGAGATCATGGCTAATCCCAAACTAAAACAACATCCTGAAGTGATCTTCCTATCAGAGACACTTCCAACCCAATCTGAATTAGTGTACTCACTCAGTGTGAAATCATGATCTCCATCATAACTGAGACCACAATCTAATGTACCCTTAAGGTACCTCATCACATGTTTTGCAGCAACTAGGTGAACATGTCTGGGTTCTACCAGAAACTGACTCAAAGTGTTCACGACAAAATAGATATCTGGTCTGGTGTTCGTCACGTACATCAGCGATCCAATGATCTGTCTATACAACGTGGCATCATTCAATTCTGACGAAGTGTCGACTAGTAGCTCCAGCTTCACTTCCACGAGTGTATTCATGGACTTGCACTCTAACATGTCGAATCTCTTCAAGATTTCGACTGCATACTTCCCTTGGTTAAGGAAGATTCTCTCCGGGCTCTGCTATATCTCGAGGCCTAAGAAATAATGCATTAGGCCAAGGTCTTTCATCTCAAATTCTGAAGCGAGCTTCTTTTTACATTCGGTGATGAGATTTTCTTCTTCAGTTAAGAATAAGTCATCCACATACAACAACAATATCACCGGCTCATCATTCATAACCTTGAAGTAGAGGTTAGAATCTTCTTTACTCTTGGTAAATCCCAAGCTCGTGAAAAAATTGTCTATCCTACCATACCAAGCTCTAGTAGCTTGCTTCAACCCATACAGAGCCTTCTTCAACTTGCAGACATGAGTCTTTCTGTCTTCAACTTCAAATCCTTGAGGTTATTCTATATACACTTCTTCTTCGATGACACCATTTAAGAAAGTTGTCTTTATGTCCATCTGGTGTAACTTCCACTTCATCTTAGCTGTAAGGGCTATGATGGTTCTGATCAAAGTGTATCTAGCTACAAGAGTGAATGTATCTTCATAGTCAATGCCTTCCTTTTGAGAAAAGCCACGAGCGACAAACCTTGCTTTATACTTCTCAATACTTCCATCAACAGCATGTTTTATTTTGAAGATCCATTTGGAAGATACCACATCCTTTCTCTTCAGTCTGGGAACTATTTCCCATGCATAATTCTTTATTATGAATTGGTATTTTTCTGTCGGGGCATCTTCCCATTCTTTCTTCTGAATGGGTTCTTCAAAGCAGGTAAGCTCCTTCTCTAGGAGATCACAAATCAAAGCCATATAACTGCAGAATGGCTTAGGTCTCTTCACCTATCTCGTGGTTCCTCTAGGAACACCATACTTCTCTCTCTTCAAAGCAGGTAGGCTCCTTCTCTAGGAGATCACAAATCAAAGCCATATAACTGGAGAGTGGCTTAGGTCTCTTCACCTATCTCGTGGTTCCTCTGGGAACACCATACTTCTCTCCATCTTGAATAACCTCCCTAGTCCAAGCATGCTTTCTCTTATGGGAGATCGTCATCTGAGGAGGTTCTTGAAATTATACTATGTCATGATCTTCTAGAATTTCCTCATCAGGGGAAGCTATGAATTCCCTCACTGGTTCTGCAACTCTGAGAATCTCCCTCACTGATTCTGCAACTCTGGGAGCTACAGGTTCCTCTTCATATACTTCTTCAAGCTGACATCTTCTTGATTTCTTGAGCACTGCATCTTCATCAAAGGTCACATCCTTGCTGATATCAATGTGATGGTGACCTGGTATATAAATCTTGAAGGCCTTGGATGATCCAGGTGGATATCGGTGGCCACCCACCTTTTCCGACTGGCTCAAAACTGTTTTCTGGCAATTTTGGCAATTTACTATTTTTAGCAGGTTTTAACTTCCGGGGCCATTTTGAGGGCATAAATGAAGGTTTTTCGAGATTGAGGTTCCCAATGATAGCCCCAAAATGGATCTCCTCGACGATACCTTTCCAACGAGCTATCACACGCCTAAAACAACGATCATATGCAAAAGTTACGACCCCGAGAAGTTGATGTACTAACTTACCCAAACGGGGCCCACATGACTTTTGGCACTTCATCTCCTAGGGTTAGGTTTTTGGATGTATAGGACTTTTGGCATTCTCGTTTATTGTAAAAAGGCCTTCCGAGCCTCATTGTAATCATCTTCTTGTGAATGCGAGTAGCCATCACATCTCTTCTCAGAGATAAGTTGCCACCATTCTAGCAAGTCTTTCACTCTGTATTTTTACAGTCTCTGTACATTTCTCTGATTAATAAAAATCGTGTATTACTGTATATCTGTGTTTATGGTTGCATCTCTGATACATTTATGTTATATTATTGAATATTTGCAATATCTCTGTGCATTTATTTATTATATCTCCGCTCTCATTTCGTGCCGAAAATAATCTGGATCAGTGGTATCAGAGCAGGTTGCTCTTGATCGTTTTTTCAGTGCATGTCCCCGACGAGGTCCGAGTATAGCAAGTTGGGTCTCGAGCTTGTCTCTCTTGAAGACAATCGCTCTCGCACACCCAAGAAACCCTCAATGGCAGAAGAAAATAAAATCGACGGAGCAGATGATCCTATCAATCTGTTGCTTGAGCAAGCTCTCACGCGACAGAGGGACGAAATGATGGAGAATTTTGCCCACATCC
>JASDQU010103850.1:52914-79580 GCA_032191745.1 Picea mariana
CTGCGTTTATGGTTGCATCTCTGATACAGTTCTGTTATATTATTAAATATCTGCAATATCTCTATGCATTTCTTTATTATATCTCCGCTCTCATTTCGTGCCGAAAATAATCCGGATCAGTGGTATCAGAGCAGGCTGCTCTTGATCGTTTTTTCAGTGCATGTCCCCGATGAGGTCCGAGTATAGCAAGTTGGGTCTCGAGCTTGTCTCTCTTGAAGACAATCGCTCTCACACACCCAAGAAACCCTCAATGGCGAAAGAAAATAAAATCGACACAGCAGACGATCCTATCAGTCTGTTGCTTGAGCAAGCTCTCACGCGACAGAGGGACGAAATGATGGAGACTTTTTCCCACATCCTTCAACGCATGCCGATAGCATCAGGTAAATCTTCATCAAGCGACCACTTTGGAGGCACCTCGCCTTTCAAGGTACAGGTTAATTTTGATATTCCCGTATTTGAAGGTCAAATAGATGCAGATGCCCTAGATAATTGGTTAAATCTGCTAGAAGGTTATTTCTCTGTTCATAATTTTTCAGACAAGGAAAAGATCACCTTCGCACTCCTTAAGGCTCTCCCCCATGTCAAACATTGGTGGGAAACTTACTGGGAGCAAAGTTCCACANGAAACTATGAGGACCAGTACATGAGATGGACCACACTGCGGAAAGAGAGGGGCCAAGTAGTTTCGGAGTTCACCAATACCTTCCATACCTTGCGCACCAAGCTAGGTATCAAAGACTCCGAGTGACATTTGGTTCTGAAATACCGTGGGGCTCTACACAGATACATCTAAACTGAAATGGATTTTTTGGACATCTCATCTCTCGGTGCTACTTATCGATATGCTGTTAAAATTGAGCAGAAATTTAAGCACCAGAACAAACGGGAATTCGGGTCTGCAAATCCGCAACAACCAAAGTATGACAAAGACAGCCCGAACAAACAGTCTCCCGAAAACCAATCCAAGACACAGGAAAAGAAGGGTCATGGGAAGACAAAGAAGGACACCGGAAAATGGTGTGAGTTCCACAAAATCCCTTGGCACAACACCGATGAATGTCGCTCAAAACAGTCATTGGTGGCCGAGATCAAAGACAAGGAGCCAAACCTTGATTCAGAATCTGATTATGAAAATAATGGTAAAAGACAGATCATCGACGTAGACCCCACTGCTATTGTTGCGACCGCAACAATTCAACCAAAAAAACCAACAGATCCTAAAGAAGGGGAGCGCCTTTTTCATTCACAGATGTGGGTGAAGGGGACCCCACTGCATTTTATTGTTGATAGCGGAAGCCAAAAAAACCTCATCTCAGCAGAGGTCGTCAAACAGTTGGGATTGTCGACAACACCACACCCACAGACATACAACATCGGGTGGCTTCACCAAGGACGAGATCTTCATGTCAACCAGCAATGTCGATTGTCGTACGGCATCCAGCCCTTCAAGGATGAGGTATTATGTGATGTTTCCCCACTGGATGTCTGTGATGTTCTCTTGGGCCAACCATATATGTGGAAGCGCCATGCTGTTTATGAGTCTCGACCCCGTAGTGTCATTGTTACTTTGGGGGGTCATCTCTACAGAATACCAGAGGTAGTTCCAACTATTGTTCCACCTAAAAAGTGCTGCAAGGTAGTATCTCATACTGTAAAATTCAACTTCTTCACAATCTGTTCGAAAGGGGAATAGAGGGACATTACAACCACTACAGTTTCGTCCCCTGCACCTTCTATCCAACAAAAGCAGGTCAACAAGGTTGCAGCAAAGCACAAAAATTCCTTCTTCACACCTTCCTCTCATGTAGCTCGACTTGTTGAACAACCTCAACTTCAACAGGTTCATGACAGACTTCCACAAACCAAGCAGCGCGACGTCTCCAGCAATACAAGCAGCTCACCCAGATGCAGATCCAGCAAACGCTTTTCCCTCTCCCCCGGGAACTCAACGCAATGGAGACCATTGCTTCCTAAGGAGGGAGGATTGATCCAGGTGGATATCGGTGGCCACCCACCTTCTCCGACTGGCTCAAAACTGTTTTATGGCAATTTTGGCAATTTACTATTTTTAGCAGGTTTTAACTTCCGGGGCCATTTTGAGGGTCCAAATGAAGGTTTTTCGAGATTGGGGTTCTCAATGATAGCCAAAGGCATGATTGAGCCCCCAAAATGAATCTCCTCGACAATACCTTTCCAATGAGCTATCACACGCCTAAAACGGAGATCGTATGCAAAAGTTACGACCTCGGGAAGTTGATGTACTCACTTACCCAAACGGGGCCCACATGACTTTTGGCGCTTCATCTCCTAGGGTTAGGTTTTTGGATGTCTAGGACTTTTTGCATTCCCGTTTATTGTCTAAATGCATTCTATATTAATCTATTCTATCCTGATCAGAAGCATGCTAAAGAATATGAGCATAATGAAAGATATAATTACTAGCAAAAGAAGAAGTTTGTATATGCAAGTAATAATTTAAAACAACAATGAAATAAACATGACAACGAGTAATTGCATATCCTATCAATGCATTATTCCTGTACTCATAAGGAAACCCATGAAAACATAAATATTAAGAACAAAGTGTAGAAAAAATTCATACAATTGTATTCATAATCATTCATACAATCGACACATGCAAAAAGAAAAGTCTTAAACACACATATCTGAATCATAAATCTCCAAAATGTCTCTTGCTCTATTCATTGGTAATAAAAATATTGTTCCAATATACAACAGGCCAAAAGCCCTCTCTTTCGCAATTCCCTTTGTTAGAAAACAAGAGGAGGGACTATCTACATTCAGTAACTTCCATGATGCCAAAGGAAAGTTCAGACTCATCTTTTCACATTCCTTATTCATATGTTACACAAGTAAGAATAATCAAAATAAGAAAGATCAATTGCAAAATGAGACAATTAAGAGAGTCTTTGTAGCTCCATTCTATCACGATATTCTTTCCATAGTACGTAGTCTTCCAAGATTGTATCTATCTTTCCTAGCGGCATTTTTTCTAGGTCAAACTTGTTGTCACATATTTTTGTTGTCACTTCCAACTTTAGGCTCTATTCGATCCTTTTGATGAACTCATTGGCCAAAGTGATCAATTTTATTGGTTTCATCAAGTGTTAATTTAATACCTCTTTGCTAGCCTATGTCAGTTGTTCAATAACCTATTGGCTGGCATCCCTTCTTTCTTCTACTTCTACTATTCTTAGTTCAACAAGGGTTCCATCATCATTGTTAGGCATAATTTCCACTCTGAATTCCTCTACTAGCCCATCAAAATCATTCCATAATATCTTGTAGATATTTTTCACTGCTTTCTGAATGCTTTTGATGTCTTCCAAGAGGCGTTTCCATGTATCAAATAAAACATAGTCTTTAATCTTATGTCTGGAGGTGTAGAGTGGCAAGGTACTTAGTGGTTTTTGGTATACACTTTGCCATTCTAAAATTCTATCAAAGCCATCTTGAGCTTTTTTATATTTGTCTCTTGTCTCGTCCATTTGGTAATGTAGCTTTATTTGATCATCTATGTTCCTTTGGATATCATTTAGCACAGAGAAACATTTCTTTTGCGCTCACTTCATCTCTTCATTGACAACTTTGGCTTCTGCCTTTATTGTTTCCAAGATGTGAACCACTTTCCATTTTTCTTCTAGAGCTTTCGCTAGCTTTTCTTTTTCCTATTCCAGCCCTTGGATTTTGTGTTCCAGCTGCTCAATAAACCTACTGGCTTCCACAGATTTTGTTTGTAGGTTGGTTAACTCTCATGCATGATTATTCTTCAACTGCTCTGTCTCTTTAGAGTGTGTCATCATGAGAGCATCCAATTCTCCCTTATGCAAACTTTCAACTATGTGGTTCTTCTTTTCAAATTCTCCACTTAGTTTATCAGTCTAAGCCTGCACGGATTTCTCCAACTCTTATTTATGTTGTCCCTCTACTGATTTGACCACCTCTTTAAGCTATTCAATAATCTTCTCCTTCTATGTCCTCAACATTTCTTCTATCTCCACTATTTTGGTTTGTGAGGTATCCAATGCAGTAGCCAATTCATACATAGACATTGCATTTGCCCCTGCAAATGCATTAGGAGTAGAGGTCGTCTATATTGAATTGTCTTTGGGGTTTGTTACTGCCCTCCATTCAATGGTTCTCTTAGTTGATTCTTGGTTCAAAGTTCTATCCCCTCTTTTCTTTTTGCTTGACCTCTTCTCTATTCCTTTGGTTTTTTGCTATAGTAATACTCTCCCACTGCCACTACAACCTCATCCAATTTTAGCACCTATGGGGAAAAGGAAAAAATTCTTAGTATTACCATGAGAAGGGTACATTCTTGAGGAGGTGTGTCCACTATACTTACACTCAGGGTTGTTGGATTGTTTTTTGCCTCATCCAATTTCCCCTGTCTCTCATTCTTTGCTTCTTCATCAACCTTCTTCTTTGCCTCAGTCTCATCAGTCTTTCAATGTTTTTCATCTTCCTTCTTTTTCCTTTGTTATGCTTCTACAACCAACATTTTTCTCTCCTCTTCAACCTTTTTCTTTTGTAATGCATCTTGTTGAGCCTTTGCTTCCTTTTCAGTTTTTTTCCTCATTTCTTCAAAACAAATCTGCAATGCTTCCTCTCTTTTCTTCTTGTCATTCAATTTGGGGTTTTTCTTGTTATTGCCTTTCTTCTTTTCTTTGACTTCATCTTGGCCCTATTTATTTTCCTTTTCTATACTTACATGTTTTCTTTGATATTCCTCTTCTGCATCCAATGCCTTCTGATGTCTCTCCCCTGCCTTTCTTTTTTCTTCTTGTTCCTTTGCTTCTAGCTTTTCTTGGTCCTTCTCTAGAAGCAATAGGAATTGTTCCCGAATTATTTTCAACTTTTATTCTTCTTCCATTGGAAGCTTTTCTTTGGCCACATCATTTCGCAACCTGTGTAGTACTTCTTTGAAGAATAAGACCCCCTTGAATATCTACTTTGCATAGTTCACTTCATGGATTTCAAGGTGAGTTAGGCCAACAACTCTGACATGATCGATTGTTATATCTTTTGGGTCATGCCCTCTTAGTTCTCTTTCACACAAACATATCTCTTGCACGGATTCATATTCTTCCTAGCATGAGGTCCATTTAATAATGTGTACCTCCCTATATTTATAGGGAATGTGGGCCAAAGTTTCTTACTGTTACTTGAATGGAAAGAGGTTATGCCAGTTTCTATTGTTTTGTAAGAAATATCCCAAATCAACAACTTATCAAGAACATATTTGGGTAGGAGATGTGGGGCCTCAGAGTTCCCATAGACCCTAATATATGTATAATACTTTCCCATATACCAGTCTACAATATTTTTCAAGGTGGCTAGGGCTTCCTGTGATATTTTATAGGGTGTATACCCAAAACTTATGATGTGTAGTGGAGCAAGGAAATAATCACAAATGTCATAAATGTACTTTTTATAATTGACATCTCATAATTTAGAACAATAGACATGGGCATGTGGATGACTAAGGTCCTAGTTCCATTCAAAAGCAGGGAAGTGTATTGCAAAACATATGGCATCTATGAAGTATGTAGACAATCAGAAGCTAGGTTTTTTCATACCGAGGGATTCTTTGACTTTCTGGAATATGTTAAAGACCAATATATCCACAGGGTTGAAGATTTTCCCATTCTTCACTACTGTGTAGGCCATTGGTAGCCCTTCCATTTGAAAGTGGGCGCTCTTCTCCTCACGAAACAATCTGCATATCATAGTGTTCAACATTCTGTAGGGTTTCTTGAGTTCTTGGGCAGGGATCAATCATTCTTCTGGATTGACATTTATTTCTTCATCACACCACCAATCCTCCATCAACTCTTCAAAATCCTTGTTGTCATTGCCAAATTTCTACAAAAATGGCTCATTTAAGGAAACCATAGGTCTGGGGAGGTAGTATCAGAGTCTTATGTCCTCTGAACTCAAAGAGGCTATATGTAGCTTTACTTTGCTCACGATTGCAGCTGTCTCTTTGTCAAGATGTGCTAGGCACCATCTTGTTGCATCGTTATAAGTAAATAGCATCAGACGTACCACTATGAGGTAAATGTAGATTTTTCTGATTTTCTATTAGACTTCCAAGTTTACATCCTCGGGAAGGAAATCTCCAGCATTGAAAATTCTATAAATTTCATCATAACGGGGACAATGACTCACCCCATTGTGGTAATTGGTGTTTGTTGCTAGGATGTCACCTGAGTCGACTATGGGTGCTAGTATATTTTCCATGGGGTTCTTTCCTCTCTTGGTCTGTGGACAAGACATAATGTCGTTTTGACATTCCAGAATAGACGAATCCCACATAAGTTCACTTAGCTTAATACAATAGTGTAACCAATTCAAATTAGTTCATTCACATACCTCTCATCCCAGGATTCCAGAGAAGTATGAGATTAACATGAAACCATTGTATGCACAACACAATTTTCACAAACTTGCAGAATACGAATGAGGCGTTATTCGAGGTTAAGAAAGTTTTATATGTCTATAATTTACCATAAATATTCTATAATTAATGCTGAGATGAAAGACAACTCATTTCTAGGTGGAATATTACATCGTCATTAAAGCTTTCGGAGCTACAAATCTTCTTCTATTCGTGTATTAGATGCACAACAATCGGGAGATCGGGTCTGGAAAAATTCCATGATAGTACTATCGGAGAGGGCCTTATCGATATGTCTCAAGGTGTTCTTACTCTTCGATGGGAAAGGTATCGAAAGAATATTTTTTTCTCATTGGGAAACGTGCTAGAAAATATATGTTATATATTGTGCCATGACTATTCCCATTATGTTATACATTAGTGTACTATCGGAGTAGGTTACCATCGGAGAGGGGACTAAGCGTGAAAAACTAGCTCTAATTGGAGGTTTTCTGATAATATTGTCGGAGACAGCCCATCAAAGAGGAGAGTAGTTGCATTTTGTCTATGTTCTTATTGTTAAAATATTGTGTAACTGCAAAGAATATTCTTATCCCCTTTTGTGGATAAAGTAAAAGATAAAATATATATATTATTGATTAGATCAATCCCCTTTTGTGGATTGATCATGTCGGGCATTGTAATTGACCAAATCCTCTTTTGTGGATTGGTCAAACACTAATTGTAATATGCAAAGTAAGAAGTCGGCCCCCAGGAAAATTAAAGTGTTTCTAACCACCCAGATTGAGAAGTCGGCCCTGCCAGTGAAAAGACACCTCAGTTCAACACCTGCCAGATTGTATAAATAAGAGAGGCGAACGCCTCATTTGTACACACACTCAACTCACTCATCTAGTGCGCAAGTATACAAGGAAGTTGCAGTTACCAATTGCCGAAAGAAAGAAGAGAGAGAGAGAGGTGAATCCTTGGGAGAGGAATTTTTGTGTTGTTTGGTTCATTGTCTTGGCCTTGTATTGGTTATCTATATTAAGAAAGTTTTGCTGGGTTTTCTTCCCCATGAGGGTTTCCTAGGATAAATGTTGTGTATCTTGTGATTGTGTTTCTCTCAGTGATCCTATCTATGCTATTGTTATCTAGTAAATTGAAAGGTAACCTAATAATAGCTTAAACTTTAACATGGTTTCAGAGCTAAACTAAACAGAGCATCTTTCACAGGAAAAAGAAAAATGTCATTGTTGTTGTACAAGAAAATTAGGGCTTTTTATTGAAGAAGAATTTCAGCCCCAAAACCATCTAGAAAAGTGTGCCCTGCCTCAAGGAACACTTTGGCATCTTCAGCGCAACTTTTCAGTGGCTAGATCTCTCGGAAAGTGAAACCCTAGTTTTCACAAAGTACCAGAAGTAACAGAAAACTAGAAGCACCAGTCCAGAAATCCACAGATCAAGTTTGAGGGGGTAAAAGTTGGATTTTCATAAGTCTGACTGTACCAGCATACTCGCCTCAGTCTAGTGCATTTTTTGGTGAGTTCAGTTTTCAGATCCAAGAAATTTGATTTTTCTATTATTTCTATAACCTGGAGGGCTAGGGTTTCTACTCCAAGAAAGAATGGCTACCAGCATGAGGGTAGAAGACAGGCTGGAAGGATCTAGAAACTTCATATCTTGGAAGCATAGGTTGCAGATGATTCTAGACGAGAATGATCTCCTAGAACATGTTATAGTGGGTGTACCAAAACCAGATGAAGAAGAGTAAAAGACCAAGCATAAGAAGAATGAAAAGAAAACAAAGAAAATTGTGTGAGATTCAGCAAAGGATCACTTGATCCCTCATATTTATGAACTACAAACAACAAGGAAAATGTATGAAGCACTCAGCGGGTTATATGAAAGCAAAGACATTAGCTGAAATCTTTCCCTACAAAATCAACTTCGTAATATGAAGATGGAAAACTCATAATCTGTCACATCCTATCTTATGAGAGTTTCTCAGATCAGAGATTAGCTTGCAGCTATTGAAGATGTCAATAGTGACAAAGACCTTGCAACCACAACCCTAAATGGGTTTCCAACATTTTGGATTCCTTTTGTACAAGGACTGTGTGCAAGAAGCAAGTTACCCAAGTTTGATAAGTTATGGGCAGATTGCACACACGAAGAGTCTAGACTTGCAGACCAACAGAAGAGATTAATTGTTGATGAAGAGGAAGCTCTTACAGCTCAAAAGAACAAAAGAAGTTCCTTCAGGAAAAACAATAAACAAGCTAACTCCGTAAGAGTTCCAGATAAGAAGAAAGACGTTTCAAAAATCAGATGCTACAACTGTCAAAAGTTGGGACACTTTTCCTATGACTGTCCTCAAGGAAAAGGGAAAAGAAAGCATCAAGCACATGTGGCAGAGGAAGAGGAATCTCCTCCCTCAAAGAAAGATTTTAGCAGAAATTGAGGGTTATGTACTTTAAGTTGAAGATAGTTGATCTGAAGAAAGATAGCAGATGGTGGAGTCTGTGGAGCCTCCCCACACAAAAACAAAAGATAAGTATTCATGTTTATTTCTACTATCTTGTTTACTTTAATACTTTATCATTACAAGTTAGATTTTTGTGAGAATGTTAATTAACCTCGTTTTACTTCAGTGTCTATGCAGACTTATGAAGGAAGTATCAAAGAAGAGGATAAAGAAAGAGATAAAATATTTATTTTAGGTATGATCACTCATGAGAGTAACAAAGGTATGTGTTTAGCTATGATAGTAAGGGAAAATTTGGTAATTTCATAGCTAGAGTGAAAAGAGTTCAAAAGTCTTATTCATAATTAGGGTTTCAGATGTGTACATGGTTGAACAAGTTTTGTTTAAGAAAAGATGTGTACTATTCTGATAGAAATCATGATATAGTTTTATTTGATTACTGCTTATTGTTACTGACTGATTGGCTAAGTGACATATCTCAGAAAGCATACTGTAAGTAATTTTACAGGTCTCGGAAGAAAGAACTTATGCCTTGACTTGCAGAAGTTAGACAACATGAAAAGGACTTATGATATGGTGATAGTCAGTAAAGACCAAACAATATCCAATATTTATATAGGAGCAGGAGGCTCATAAAGTTGCAGAACATAAATGTTCAAGATGAAGAAAAAGATGGATACTCAGATATAGTTGATGAGATGCAGGTAACTATAGGTTTCTCCGGTACCGTTCTTATAGATGCAGAGGGAGCAGGTTGATCCAGTATGAAGACAGAAAGAAAGAAATATTTGAACTCAAGAAGGCACCCAGGATATTACAGAAGAGAACTTCAAGGATGATGATTAGAAGCTATCAGTTTGGTGAAAGAGGGAGCCATGTCTCCGAGTTCAAAATGGACGATTGTGATTTAATGCAGTTAGGAAAGCAGATGGATGGTGCCTAGATATTTTGATCAAGATGAAAGTTATCCAGTAGATGGATGGTTCCCAACAGATGGGTAGCATGGTATTATACCATGGAAAGATTTTGGACCACAAGAGATTTTTTCAGATCCCATAGCTAGACCTTCGTAGAGAAGGAGAAAGAGAAGAGACCTTCGTAGAGAAGGAATGAGCAATCCCATAGGTAGACCTTCATAGAGAAGGAAAAGAGAAGAGACCTTCATAGAGAAGGGGAATGAGAAATTTGCCAAGGTTGGCCTCTGTCCAAGTGTTGAGTTTTGGATACTCTAGGGACATGCTAGAATACCCTCATAGAGAGGGGTGTGACCACCCTCATAGAGAGGAATGTGGATGTTTCTCCAAGGGGCAGCGGGTAGATACTCTCCTCTGGCCAAGGATTGAGTAGCCTGGAACACAAACCTTGACCATGTGGAATGGTTAGTTGGCTCTTGAGGTTTGTGTCGTGATCCTACGTGGATCATGGAAAGGGAGCCTAGTCTTGCCCAGGCTAGCATCTTAGATTCTCTAGTTCATGTGGGATGACTAGGAGTGAAGCTATGGTAGTAGTCCTCCCCAGTGGATGGGTTAGATAGATGACTACAAGAAAAGGGAGAACATAAAAGGAATGGAAAAACTCATAGAATATATTTTGTGTGAAGATAAGACATATTATGTGTGAAGATAAGATATGTTATGTGTGAAGATAAGAAAGAAGTATCTTCTACGTGAAGATGAAAGAAAGAAACAGTATCTTTTGCGCAAAGATAAAGAGAACAAAACTTTCGATGATTTATAGATATGTCAGTCAGTGATCATGATGCCAGACGACCAAGTGGATTATATTGATGCCTCTTGTTATCCAATTGATGATGATACCTAGTTGATGATGTTATCCAGTTGATGATGTTACCCAGTTGATGATGTTGCCCAGTTGATGATCTTATTCAGTGGATGTTGCTACCTAGTTGATGTTGACATCCAGTGACCTGTCAAAAGATAAAGAATATCCTTCTTGTTAAGAGGGAGTGTTAAAAAATATTGTGTAACTACAAAGAATATTCTTATCCCCTTTTGTGGATAAAGTAAAAGATAAAATATATTTATTCTTGATTAGATCAATCCCCTTTTTTGGATTGATCATGTCGAGCATTGTAATTGACCAAATCCCCTTTTTCGGATTGGTCAAACCCTAATTGTAATATGCAAAGTAAGAAGTCGGCCCCCAGGAAAATTAAAGTGGTTCCAACCACCCAGATTGAGAAGTCGGCCCTGACAGTGAAAAGACACCTCAGTTCAACACCTGCCAGATTTTATAAATAAGAGAGGCCAGCACCTCATTTGTACACACACTCAACTCACTCATCTAGTGCGCAAGTATTGAAGGAAGATGTAGTTACCAATTGCCGGAAGAAGGAAGAGAGAGAGAGGCGCATCCTTGGGAGAGGAATTTATGTGTTGTTTGGTTCATTGTCTTGGCATTGTATTGGCTATCTATATTAAGGAAGTTTTGTTGGGTTTTCTTCCCCATGAGGGTTTCCCAGGATAAATGTTGTGTATCTTGTGATTTTGTTTCTCTCAGTGATCCTATCTATGCTATTGTTGTCTAGTAAATTTAAAGGTAACCTAATAATAGCTTAAACTTTAACACCAATGGGGAGGTATCGAAAAAGAATATTACATCCTCAAAAATCATGTTTACATGAAGAGAGTGTTACCCGCAAGGAGGTTGAAGCATTTGGATAAAACTAGGTCATTTAGCAAATTATTCTTTGCCTCGTAATGTTAGCACTTAAATGAGGGACCCACTTCCATGCATCTATTCCTCACCGCATATAACATTTCTTTGGGACCAATAAGTGCTTCATGGCATAGTTGAGTCATTGTTTGCTGGAAAAGGTTTATTAGAGTGGCTTTGTTGGAGTGGATAGCATGCATATTATATGAACCTTTCTGACGATGAAACATTCGACGAAACATTGTCTTGATAGTACTATCGAAAGTGGCCCGTCGGAGAGGAAATTGGTGTTGCATGTTATTTTTCTCTAAGGAGTAATGTTCTGAAGGAGAACAATTTGATAGCCATTTGACAAAGTCATTTGAGGAGAGATCTGATTTTAGGACTTAGTAGGACTTTCAACTCACTTATTAAGAAAGATGATTAAAAAATGTAGGGTGGAAATTCACAAAAAATAGATGATCATCATAGGTTCTCTTGGGCTAGGTTTGGGATTGCATAGACAAAATGTTAGTTTCATGTATCCGTAGCAAATCAAGTTAGTAGTGATTAAATCCATTGCCAAAATTTTGATAGGGGGTTACCCACTGGAATCCTCTAAGGTAGATAATTTTAGTGGGTAGTCGTGGGGGAACAACACCTAGGCCCCAAGCACAGTGCACAATCTTGTTCCCCATATGATCGTGGAGACTCCCCCACACACCTGCCACCTCTATCATTCACGATGTTATCACCATCAAACTTTCTTGTTTTTAACCAATTCTTCATTAGACCTTTGCCTTAGCTGAATTCTAGCATTTTCCCTTATCCTTCACCTATGTTTAAAACTTGTGTTCGGTTTCTTCAATTCCTTGATTCTTCAATCCAAATTCAAATCACATTGTTAGGGGTATATTCAAGGTTAGTGGGGCATTAAGTAGGGGTGGGTTAAGGGGTTCAATGTTAGTGGGTTAGCAAGAGGGTATTCTAGGTATAGTGTGTTAGGTGTTAGTAGGTTAGGGGTCATAATGGCTAGGTGGTGCATGTGGGAGGTTACAAGTTAGTTGCACAAACTGTGTTGCTTAGGTGCATTGGGTTAGTGAGGTGGCTTAGGTTAGCATGTGTAGAGCATTTTCAAGTAAGGGCACATAGTTATTTTGACAAAAGCACGTCGACAATTCCAACAAATGTAGGCATTCAACCATTTAATTATGGGGTTAGGGGTTAGCTATGTGGGTCAGTGATTTGGGGTTACCATGGAATGGGATGTTAATCAGTAATGGATTATGCATGCATGTTGGAAGTTAAAGACTATGGGTCATTCATGGATTATCCATTAGGGGTTGTGGGTTACTAGGTTAAAGATGCATGGGATAGCAGTGGGGCATCAATAGATTAGTGGTTATGGTTTAGTAGGCTAGGGGTTAAAGTCATTAACAAGCTATACAAGTTAGTGTATTATGTGTTGGGGGGTTATGGATTAATAGGTCACATATGTGTGATTTAGGGGTTAGTAGGTTATAATTCAAAGTCCCTAGAGAGAATGAATCAATGAATTAGACATTAGGGGTCAAACATTTGTAGTTTATGCATACATGTGTTAATATGGTTACGGGGTACAAGTTGATCTTGTGTTGAAAATCATCCTCATGTTTGTTTACATCGATTGAAATTCTTAGGTTGATGTGATAACTCCTCCTTCGTGTCAAAAGTTGTGTGCATGTGCATATAAATAATGAACAAGGGAATATTTTGTGTTTAGGGTCTTGGAGTGGTTTCTATGGATTAAACAAATCCCACATTAGTTGTCAAGTTTTTTCCACAAAAACATCTAAATCCACATTAAAACATTTGTCATAAAGTTAGTTTCAACGAGGGGCTTGAAATTAAGCATAATATACATGGTATGAGGAGGCAGATGGAGCTTTATGTCCACAACTAAAGCGAATGGATGAATAAGTGCGACAACTAATATACATATATATATGTATATGTACACACATACACATCATCATCATCTTTGGCATTTATGACACCTGAGGGCATGAGTAGAACTCATAATTTGAGGGAGGAGCCTCTTATGATGAGTTCGGACGAGGAGCATTCCCAGTTATATGTACTCGAGGAGAGTTTGGATTGCACTATGATTTGGCATTACGGGGGCCAGGAGCCCTTTCTTTTGGAGAGCTCGTTAGAGGGTCAAAGTTTAGCTATGAAGGAAATGGTTGAGCACCTTCCTTGTGGACCAGCCCGAGAGGAAGCATATGCATACATGGATTGGGTAGATAGATACATGATGGACATGGACACACTCTGGGTACAGGTTTAGTCATCATAAGTGGAGTGTTGGATTCAATAGCACATATAGAACACTGAATGATACAAGAGGACACCAAAGTATGTCATAGTATACGTGATTATACATTAGCACATGGTGGTGCACAACAAAGTTTTGGAGTGTTTCCTCTAGTGAGACCTCCTGACAGAGTCATTGAGTATACCATTGGGTCAAGGTTACCCAGGGTTGGTGAGTGGATGGGTGAGCCTCAACGAGCAGTGTATCCCTCGATGATTTATTTTCATCTAGGATATCATCAAGCGTGGGACAGGGAGCAGGGTACTCACATGTATGTTCCCAGGTATCATCATGAGTTCGTGGTCATGGCCTAGGGGTTGACCAACGCACTAGTCACATGCCAATCCTTCATGCAGTAGTGGAGGCACCTGTTATTATTATTTGATGCCCTCATTATATGTAGCAGGACATGAGAGGATTACTAGAGCCAATGGAATGAGATAAGGGGCATTGTGGCCATGAAAAAGTTCATCCATTTGGACACTGTGACCAGTGCATTGAGTGCACACAATGAGATCTAGACTTATTCGGATCGATTCATAGAGATTGCAGTTGGCGAAGTAGTGGATGGCATTATATGCTACAAAGATTACACATCAGGGATTTGCTTCATTTGGACTTCGATGGTTATTGGTGGGGCACAACAACAGTTGGCAGGCATTGGGAGTGGTACACTTCCAATGTCAAGGTGGGATCCTAACATCCATCTGAGTGATTGATTGTTTTGTATGAGGTTGATGACCGACCAAGTTGAGGCAATGATTGGTCTGGGTCATGGTGGGAATGTTGTGAGAGGTGTTGTGGAGTTTTTGTTTTCCCTCACGGTACCTGGGATCGAGGATAGTTGTGGATTGACAGGTGTTGACTTCACTGAGTTTCTTTCGCTGAGTATGAGGATTCCAAGAGAGGAGAGCAGATTCTTAGCATGGTGGTCAAACGATTATGATTGGAGGGATGCATCATCAGCACAAGGATTCCCCTCTGAGGTTAGCATGGGACCCTGGGATTGTAGTTGTTGACAAGACAACAACTGATAGAAGTGGGATTATCAGTTTGTGTTATTCAGAGTTTACTCATGGAGTGTGTAGGATTGGTCGCTTGGAGGAGTGGTCTCCTGAGGAGTCGACCGCGTTTAGCAACTTATGACCACTTGACTTAACGGGGATAGTCAAGCATATTCATTTTATAGCACTGTACAAATCAATATGATAAGCAAAGGGTGATTCACTTCATACATGATAGTTTGGGACTCGAGTGAATTCATCACTTACGGGCAGGTTTGAGAGTTTCTCATAGGGAGGGACTTCTCGAACGTTGCGTCAGGACACATGGGGGAGAGTTTTCTTTGGCGGCATAACACATTAGCGAACGAGCTATTGGTGATGATTGACAGAGTTGCAACAGTGATTGGTCTCCTTTATTTTTTGGATGCCAGTAGAGGACAAGTTAAGACTTATTCCAAACTGTGAGACAAACCTTCTTTTCAGATACCAAGGATCGAGGTTGTTAGTGGATTTGCATATTTGGGTTTCATGGAGATAACTTTGCAGAACATTATTCATGACAGTAAGTTCAGTACCTACAGGTATTTTAGTGTGGGATCCTAGGAGAGGAGGATACAAATTAGGCACATTGGTCTACTGGTTACTACCAGAGTGTTGTCGCGACAACATGGTGGTCCTTTCCAAAAATCGTCTTGGGACTCTGGTATTATTGTTAGTTTTAGCTTGGTTCAATCGATGAAGTGTAAGGCTGTGATGGCATTGCTTGAGGACAAGCAACCTCGGGAAGGGAGGACTGTAATGTCCATTTCCCAGTGATGACTCTTGGAGGAGCGACTCAGTAGCCTATATTGATTCTCATAGGCTATCGTCGAAAGAAAAAGGGAATAAAAAAATTATTTAGTGTCATTAACATAAAATCATAAGTCGAAAGTGGCATTAAGCAATAAAGTGGAAAAACATGAATGAGTGACTTAAAAGAATAATTAAAGATAAAACTTAAGAAAAGTCACTTAATTAATTAAAGTGAACGTGGAATTAGATGAGAAAAGGGAGAAAAAGGTGTTTTAAGTGACTTAAATGATTATTAAGATAAAACTTAGGAAAAGTCACTTTATTAATCAAAGTGAATGTGAAATCAGAAGCAAAAGGGTGTTCTAAGTGACTTACGTGATTATTAAGTCAAAACTTAGGGAAAAGTCACTTAATCAATAAAGTGAACTAAAAATTAGACGAGGAGGGGACTATAAAAGAGAAAAGTCGATCCAATTCACCATTATGCATGAGTTGAGTTGAGAATTAGACCTCAGAGGAGAAGTCAAGCGACTTTCTTCATGTTTTGTGGATTTATGGAGGAAACCACCAACTTTGATAGATTTTGGTGTTGAGAGACACACCCTAGTCCATCGGAAGAGTCACACAGATTCTTCATCTAGATTCAGAGTACAGGATTGGATCCTTCCTTAAGGATTCACTTCATTTATAGGTTCAGGTTAATATTGATTCATATCATAGATAAAGTGTAGATTTATCTTGGCAGTGTATTATGGAGTACATGCAGGGTATCTTTCTTGCATGCAAGAGATCTGAGCTATATCCTTCTTGCATGCAGCAGATTCGAGCTATATCATTCTTGCATGCAGCATATTTGAGCTATATCCTCCTTCCATGCGGCAGATCTAAGCTATATCCTTCTTGCATGTAGCATAAATGAACTTATTGCAACAGATCTGAGCTATATTCTTCTTGCATGCAGGAAATCCAAGCTATATCCTTCTTGCATGCAACATATCTTAATTGCATGAGTTGTATAGGAAGAGGGCGACCTAGTGGGAACAAATTTCAACATATTCTAAGGAGCATAGCTATCAAATCTCAGTTTTTCGTTGGTTCCGACAGTTGCATGCAACATTCCTTCCATGCATGCAGTAGATATGACTTGCATGTTGCAGATCGGTCGATGCATGTTATGGATCGATATTTTACTTATCTTCTTTGGTATTGTAGGATAGTTTTATCTCTGTTACAATCTAACTGAGGCATTATGAGATTGATTTCAAGTATTTCCATGTTACAATCTAATGAAGGGGTTGATTTGGTGGATGAAAACAAATTAAAAATTTTGTATGAGGATGACAGTTCACATGAGTCCCATCATTGCATGGTATCATCTAGCAGTTCAATTGATGTTGATGAGGAACTTTGCTACCAACTGAGTTCAAAATGCTCATCATCATTAATAGCAATAGAGACTCCATCATCTTTGGCAGTTGTGACACCCGAGGGCATGAGTAGCACTCATGATTTGAGGGAGGAGCCTCTCATGATGAGTCCAGACGAGGAGCATTGTGAGTTGTAGGTACTCGACGAGATTTTGGATTGCACTTCGATTTGGCATTACGGGGGTTGGGAGCCCTTTATTTTGGAGAGCTCATTAGAGGCTCAAAGTTTAGCTACGAAGGAGATGGTTGAGTGCCTTCCTTGTGGACCAGCCCGCGAGGAAGCATATGCGTCCATGGATTCAATAGACATGTACATGATGGACATGGACACGCTTTGGGGTATAGGTTAAGTCATCATCAATAGCGTGTTGGATTCAGTGGAAAATATAGGGCACCAAATGGTACAGGAGGAGACAGGAGTATGCCACAGTATACAAGATTTTACATTGGCAGATGGTGGTGCATAACAGAGTTTTGGAGTGTTTCCTCTAGGGAGACCTCTTGAGAGAGTCATCGAGTATACCATTAGGATGAGCTTATCGAGGGTCAGTGAGTGGATGGGTTAGCCTCAATGAGCAATGTATCCCTTGATGATTGATTTTCATGTGGGATATCATCAGGATTGGGATAGGGAGTAGGATACTCGCAAATCTGTTCTCGGGTATCATCATGAGTTTGTGGTCATGCCCTTGGGGTTGACCAATGCATTAGTCACCTAGCAGTCCTTCATCCAGTGGCAGAGGCACTTGGCACTATTATTTGATGCCCTCATTGTATGCAGCAAGACAAGAGAGGATTACTAGAGCCAGTGGCATGAGATAGGGGGGATTGTGGTCGTGACAGAGTTCATCCAGTTGGACTCTCTGATCGGTGCATTGAGTGCACAGGATGAGATCCAGACTTATTTGGATCAGTTCACAGATATTGCAGCTGGCAGAGTAGTGGATGGCATTATATGCTACAAAGATTACACATCGGGGATTTGTCTCATTTGGACTCCGATGGCTATTGGTGGGCACAGACGCAGTCGACATGCATTGGGAGTGGTGAAATTCCAATGTTGAGGTGGGATCCTGACATTCATCAAAGTGATGAATTATTTCATTGAGGTTGACGATCGACCGAGTTGAGGCATTTCTTGGTCTAGATCATGGTGGGAATGTTGTGAGAGGATTTGTGGAGTTTTGTTTTTCCCTCGTGATACCAAGGATCAAGGATAGTCATGGATTGACAGGCGTTGACTTCACTGAGGTGCCTTGATTGAGTATGGTTCATGATAGAGGACTCCAGGAGAGGAGTGCACAGTCTGAGTGTTTCCTCCAGGGAGACCTCCTGACAGAGTCATTGAGTATATCATTATGTTGAGGTTACCCAGGGTCAGTGAGTGGATGGGTGAGCCTCAACGAGCAGTGTATCCCTCGATGATTGATTTTCATCTAGGATATCATCAGGCTTGGGACATGGAACAAGGTACTCGCAAGTTTGTTCCTTGGTATCATCATGAGTTCGTGGTCATGCCCTTGGGGTTGACCAATGCACTAGTCACCTGCCAGTCCTTCATGCAGTGGTGGAGGAACCTGTTACTATTCTTTGATGCCCTCGTTGTATGAAGCTGGACATGAGAGGATTACTGGAGCCAGTGGGATGAGATAGGGGGAATTGTGGTTGTGACAAAGTTCATCCATTTGGACTCTGTGGTCAGTGTGTTGAGTGCACAAGATGAGATCTGGACTTATTCGGATCGGTTCACAGAGAATGCAGTTGGTGGAGTAGTGGATAGAATTATATGCTATAGAGATTACACATCAAGGATTTGTCTCATTTGGAATCTGATGGTTATTGGTGGGGCACAACAACAGTCATCAGGTATTGGGAGTGGTGGAATTCTAATGTTGAGGTGGGATCTTCACATTCATCCAAGTGATGGATTGTTTTAGACGAGGTTGACAACCGACCGAGTTGAGGCAGTGATTGGTCTGGGTCATGGTGGGAATGTTGTGAGAGGAGTTGTGGAGTTTTGTTTTTCCCTCACGATACCAAGGATCGAGGATAGTCATGGATTGATAGGCATTGACTTCATTGAGGTGCCTTGGCTGAGTATGGTCCATGATAGAGGATTCCAGGAGAGGAGAGCATAGTCTAAGAATGATGGTCAAACGATTGTGATCTGAGGGATGCATCATCAACGCAAGGATTCCCCTCTGAGGCAAGCATGGGTCCCTGGGATTGCAGTTGTTGATAGTGCGACAACTGACAAAGGTGGGATTACCAGTTTGCATTCTCTAGAGTTTACTCTTGGAGTGCGTAGGATTGGTCGCTTGGAGGATTTGTCTCTTGAGGAGTCGATCACGTTTCAACAGCTTATGATCGCTTGGCTTACCAGGGGTAGTCAAGCATATTTGTGTGATAACACCATACAGATCAGTATGGTGAGCAGAGGGTGCTTCACTTCATATAGGATAGTTTGGGACCCGGGTGACTTCATCACTTATGGGCAAGTTTGAGAGTTTCTCCCAGGGAAGGACTTCGCCGACATTGCGTCATGACACATGGGGGAGAGTCTGCTTTGGTGACAAAGCACATTGGTCGACAAGATATTGGTGATTACTGACAGAGTTGCGACAATGATTGGTTTGCTTTATTTTTGGGATGCTAGTAGAGAACAGGTTAAGACTTATTCCAAACGGTGATACAAACCTTATTTTTAGAAACCATGATCGAGGTTGTTAGTGGATTTGCTTATTTGGGTTTAATGGAGATACCTTTGCAGGACATGATTCATGATCATAAGATTAGGCCCTACAGGTATTTCAGTGTGGGATCCCAAGAGAGGAGGATGCAGACTAGGGACATTGGTCCGATGGTTGCTACCAGAGTGGTGTCGCGACAACATGGTGGTCCTTTCTGGAAATCAATTTGGGACCCTTGTATCATTGTCAGTTTCAACTTGGCTCAGTCGATGGAGTGTCAGCTTCGGATGACATTGGTTGAGGACAATCAATCTCGGGAAGGGAGGATTGTAATGTCTCTTTCCGAATAATGACTCCAGGAGGAGCAAATCAATAGCCTACACTGGTTCTCGTAGGCTATAGTCGGGAGAAAAAGGGAATAAAAGAATTATTTAGTGTCATTTACCAGAAAATCCTAAGTTGAAAGTCACATTAAATAATAAAGTTGAAAAAGGTGTTTGGGTGACTTAAGAGAATAATTAAAGATAAAACATAGGAAAAGTCACTTAACTAATTAAAATGAATGTAGAATTAGATGAGAAAAAGGAGAAAAAGGTGTTTTAAGTGACTTAAATGATTATGAAGATAAGACTTAGGAAAAGTCACTTAATTAATCAAAGCGAATGTGAAATTAGAAGCAAATAGGTGTTTTAAGTGACTTAAATGATTATTAAGTCAAAACTTAGGGAAAAATCACTTAATTAATAAAGTGAAAGAGAAATTAGATGAGGAGGGGAGTATAAAGGAGAAAAGTTAATCTAATTCACCATTATGCACGAGTTGAGTTGAGAATTAGACCTCAGAGGAGAAGTCACACAACTTTCTTCATGTTTTGTGGATTTCTGGTGGAAACCACCACCATTGATAGATTTCGGTGTTGAGAGACACACCCTAGTCCATCGGAAGAATCACTTATATTCTTCATCAAGATTCAAAGTAAACGATTGGATCCTTCCTTAAGGATTCACTTCATTTACAGGTTCAGGTTCAGGCAAATTCAAATCAAAGATATAACGTGGATTTAACTTGACAACATATTCTGGAGTACATGCAGCGTATCTTTCTTACATGCAACAGATCTGAGTTATATCCTTCTTGCATGCAACAAATCCAAGCTATATCCTTCTTGCATTCAACATATCTGAGCTATATCCTTCTTGCATGCAACAAATCCAAGCTTATTGTAGCATATCCGAGTTATATCCTTCTTGCATGTCGCAGATCCGAGATTATTGCAGCAGATCTGAGCCATATCCTTCTTGCATGTAGCAGAACCGAGCTATATCCTTCTTGCGTGCAACAGATCAAAGATATATCCTTCTTGCATGCAACAGATTAGAGATATATCCTTGTTGCATGCAACATATCATATTTGTGTGTGTTGTTTAGGGAGAGGACAACCTAGTGGGAACATATCATCAGATTTTGGGGAGCATACCTATCATATCTAAGTTTTYCGTTGGTTCCAATAGTTGCATGCAACATTCCTTCCATGCATGCAGTAAATTCGACTTGCATGTTGCAGATCGGTCGATGCATGTTATAGATCGATATTATACTTGTCTTCCTTGGTATTGTAGGATAKTTTTATCTCTATTACAATATAACCGAGGCATTCTAAGATTGATTTCAAGTATTTCCATGTATTAACATTTGTTGTCATTTAATATAATGCAATGAGTTATTTATGGATCTAACAATGTCATGCATGTTACGCACAAAAGCATAAAACTAAACAAACACATCTAAAAACCCAAGAAACGCATACACAAACCCCCAGAGTATCAGATTTGTAGCAGAACATCCAATAGTAGCAGTAAATATCTAGATCCAAGGACAAGGTATATTTCATTCCTACCACAAGGACAAAATTTTCAATTGATTTTCCAAGTGTCATGATAAAAGATTAGGGGATATCTTTGTTGATGTTTTGGTAGTTGTGGGAGGTATTTCCTCCTGGACAACTTTTCTTAGAGAAGAAGAATATTGCAAGAAGTCAAAGGAAGACCATTGAACAGTTGAAGAACACCCCGAGAAATAATAAAGTAAAATAGAAGACTAGAGCAGAGAAGTCGGCCCACAGAAAATAATAATAAAGTGGAAATATAATTTCCAGGAAGAGAAGTCAACCCACAAAAATAATAAAACCCAGAATAAGAGGTCGACCCCAGACAGGCACCCAGATTAGTATAAATACAAATCTGGGTCAATTCATTTGCACAATCAGGCAGTTCTCCTTCTGTAGTGCGCACTAAGCAGTTGCAGCTACAGCTGCAGTTTCACTATTTTTGGTTTTTGGTTCTCTTGGAGAGTGCGCCCCACTTGGGAAAGGATATTCTTGGTGGCTCTTGGTGGTTTCTCTTGTGTGCTACCTTTGGAGGAGTTCCGCTAAGGTTGTGTGGTGCTGCCCAGTTGCTTCATGCCATTTTTTGTAATAGTTACAGTTGTAGTTACCAGTTACCAATGGCGCTAACTCTGTGTTGTCAGTTCTAGTGATGCGCCCACCTTGGTGCCATCTCCGTGGTGTGCTCTCTTGGTACCAGTTTTGTGGTGTTGCTTAGTTGTCAACCCTCGCCAGGGTTTGACAAGAAGAAGAGATAAGTATTTGGTTCTTTATTGTTGGTTTTCTCTTGTGATTATAGCATGTTCATGGTTGTATTGGAATATTCTCTCTAAGAAAAGTTGGCTAGGGTTTTCCCACAATAAATCTTTGTGTCTTCTTGTGCTTGTTTATCTCTTGCTTATATATTTCAGTATATGATTATTGAATGTTAAAAGAAGAAACAAATGCTATGGAAAATCTAATTTTAATTAAACTAATTAAAATATAACATGGAATCGGAGCGAGGTTTCGTTCAAAACAGTCTAATTGCTAGAAGGAAGATCATGAGATTTGCCACACTACTGAGATTTGTCGTTGCACAGTTTTCTTTGTCAAGCTCATTGAGCACTTGTCATAAAGTCGATTGGGACAAATTCCACCACTGATCAACTCACCCTACTCTAGCGCACCTATTTCACTTCTCAGATTGACTTTCCGTCAAAATTAAATTTGTAGGGTTTTAGGCTTGTTGACATTTTCCTAGACATTCAACCTTCTTATTCATATTTCTAAATTTTTCTTATTGATGTAAAGTTTCATATTAGAAGACAAAGTTGGATGGTGTACTTGTATATAAGATGAGCATGTTTGCAGGATACGTACACTTGGCAAAAGGACATTTATCCAAGCAGTGATAGTAGATCCAAAAGCAATCTTAGATCTAGTGCACTCAGAGGAAGCCCAAGAGTTGGAGGCAACAATGACGATGTCTTATACAATATAGAACATCTCAAATGGGAGAGCAACAACTAGACTCCAGGTTTGCATATCAGGTTTGATATTTTATATTGTTGTAGCCTAAATAAGTGTTGTAACTAGAATAACAGTCTTTCAAGTTCTATTAGTGCTAATGCTATCAAATGTTTAGTAACACTTGAATATTGTTGGTATGATAATCATTAAGTAAAAGCTCATTGTTCAGTATTAATGATGCACTTGTTTAAAAGATAAATTGATCTCCTCTAGGAGATGTTCTTGGTTGCTGACCTTGTTTTAGGCAGGTTATCTTGTAAATTTTATGGAGGTTACCATGGAGATGTTATTGTTCTTGTTTCTTGTTCCGGGCAGGAGGAATGATTGGTCACAGCACTGGAAGAGTGTTGTTCTTATTTCTTATCATTGTACTTTTGTTTTGGCTCTTGTTCCAGGCAGGTCACAAGTGATAGCTCAAAGAAGGAGCTACTGTGACGATTGTTCTCGTTCTTGTTTTTATTATTGTTCATGTTATAATAATATTATTCTTGTATGTTTTTTTTCTCTTGTTGTTGCTCTTGTTCCAGGAAGGTCAGAGGTGATAGGTCTAAGAGGGAGCTATAATGATGGTTGCAGGAGGCAACATATTAGGTGGTCTCTAACTAAGACATGGAGCAGACTATCCAGACATAGAGTTGTGTACATTATCGTACACATCCCTGTAATGAATGAGAAGAGGATGAAGTCATAACCTTCTGGCGAGAAGGAAACTTTTGTATCTCATATAGAGATTGGTTGTAAGGAGTAGAAGGCTCCAAATATGACTGTACAGATCCCTCTAGTTTAGTTGATCACTCTTTAGATCATTGGGAAGAGTTAGTAGAGCCAGAAGGGCCTACCCATAATCGTCGCAGTAACCAGGAAGAGACCAACATGGTCCTGTGATACTTTGTAGGATGCAAAGATGATACAAATATATGGCATTGATGACCCATATCATGAGGAGGAGTAGATGGCTCCACCAGTGGTGAGGCAGGCTACCCCACCAAGTACCATCGTAGAAGGAGTTAGAGTTTAGAGGGAGTCAATCCTCAGGATTCAGTAGGGAGGAGCAACCTCCCCAGGACAGTTCATAAGAGATCAGACTTCAAAGCAGATGAATTTGAAGATTATATAGACTCATAGGTAGTCAAGCTTCAGAGGGAGCATGCAGACTCAGAGTGAGCCTGATCTCATAGAGAGTCAGCGGTGTATTCATCCTCAGATTCAAATGGGAGAGAGAGACGTATTCCAAGATTGACATACATGTTCCATGAGTTGAGAAGGCTATATCAAAGCTTCAAAGGCTTTGAGGAGATATGAGACCTCCTGGGAGGATTCCCTTGTTTCAGTGACAGAGGAGGAAGCCAGTTAGAAGAACTGGGATATGGACTTTTCCTTGGTTCTGATACCAGAAGGGAAGTTAATGGTGACTTCCAAGTTGATCTACAAGATCAAGCATGCTGCAAATGGCAACATAGAGAAGTCCAAAGTGAGATTTGTGGCTAGAAGATTCTCCCAGAAAGAGGGAGAAGATTATGACAAGACACTTGCTCTAGTATCTAGAAGAAGTGTACATAGAGAAGCCACAATATACATGAGAAGGAGTCTCATGTCTGTAGATTGAAGAAAGCTTTGTACATGCTTAAGCAGGCACCCAGGGTAGGATATGCCAAACATTTATTTTGATGATCTTGGGAATGGTTGCCCCTTGATATTTGATGACTTATTTCTTACAGGGGATGCAAAGCTCATTGATGGGTGCAAGAGGAAAATCACTTTAGAGTTCAAAATGAAGGATCTGGATTTAATGGGATTGTAGGTGTGGCAGATATCAGATGATATTTTCCTTAGCCAAGGAAAATATACAGTTGAGATCCCGTAGAGATTTAGGATGATGGATTGCTAGTCCATGGCCACACCGATGGTTATGAATCTGAAGCTCTTGAGTGATTCATCTTCAAATTTGGTGGATCCCACTATGTACTAAAAATTGATTGGATCCTTGATGTACCTGGTTAACACCAGGTCATACATATGTTTTGTAGTGAACACCTTGAGTCAGTACATGGTTGAGCCTAGACATGTATATTGGATAGTAGCAAAACATGTGTTGAGGTACCTACATGGTACAATTGGATATGGTTTAAGATATGTCTCGGATGGAGATGTGAAGCTGCAAGGCTATACAAACTCTGACTAGGCAGGGAGTGCAGTGGACCAAAAAAGCATATCAGGATGTTGCCTCAGACGTCAGTGGCACTCAGTACAACAAAGGTAGAGTATATAGCAGCCAGTGTTGCAAGCCGTGAAGCAGTGTGCCTTCAAAAGTTTCTTGCAAGGTTATTTGATCTAGAGTTGGAGCCAACTTTGATATATTGTCATAAACAAGGTTCTGTGAAGCATATATAGATCAAATACCATTACATGTAAGACATGATGTGGAGCTCCAATACATATCCACAGATGATCATATAGTGGACATTCTCACCAAGCCTCTGTCTAGAGTGAAATATGAGTATGTAGTATACCTAGGGAGGTAATATGGGGTACCTAGGGAGGTACCCAATGGGAATGTAGTTATGTGTTATTAATGGAAGTCATTTAATATATGAGAATGTGGTCATTCAATGTAAGGTGGACTAGGTCCACTATATTAATAAAGACTCACTATGGTAGTTGGATGTAATAAATGTGAGAAGGCTCTCTAGAAGGTGCCTAGGAGATAGGGAGAGCTATATAAAGAAGTGTAGACAATGTAATGAAACATAGTGAAGAATATTGTGATTGTACAAGCAAGGATTGCTTGAGGAGTTTTATCCTTCCATAAGGATTAATATATGGTGTTACCCTACCTCAAGGGTTTTCTCTATTTCTTCATTTTATGGTGAATGGTTTATGGTTTATTCTTGGTATTATTGAAGTATATTTTCAGATATGGTATAGGTACTTAACAATTGGTATCAGAGCACTTTCCTTGGCCAAATAAGGGAAGATTTGTTTTCTCTTTTTGTAGAATTTTTTTTAGGGAAGAAAAAGAGGGCGGCGCACTTCAGGTTCATATCTAAAGATTTACGAGCTGAATTTGGAAAAAAAAAAATTGGGTATTTGAATTCCTCTCGAAAAAATACCCAATTTCAAACAAAAAAAATCAATTGAAACGGAGTTCGAGAAGTAAAGTTATGAGCATTTTAAATTCAGTAGTTTTTCAGGGTTTTTCCGAAAAAAGCCGCGATTTTCTGTCGTAACTTATTGTTCTATTTTTTGGGGTTTTTCATAGCAAGATGTATTTTACAGGGCAATGTGATGGCCCTAGTATTGAATCATTCATTAAAGAAAGAAAATCAGCATGTGAAGATAATTGGCCCCATTGGGTAGATCTCAAATTGCAAGGTGATGCTGCCATTTGGTGGAAATCACTTGATTATAAGGAGATGATGACACTCTCCAATCGAGAATTTGAAAAAATATTGTT
>JASDQU010103850.1:79663-91995 GCA_032191745.1 Picea mariana
CATGGTTGTATTCATAAAGAAAATATCGTTGTTTCTATTAACCCTAGTTGCATGCATAATTTTATCAATGTTCAGTTGGTTAATAGATTGCAAGTTCCAATAAAGAATATTCAAAGCACACATGTTGAGGGTGAAAATGTTCAAATTTTTAAAGATTTGAAGATTACCATGGATAGATACGTGTTGCATTCAGATTTTTATGCTATGGATATGGATGAAGTGGATATTGTTTTGGGATATCCTTGGATAGAATCAGTGGGTACCATTAATATTAATGTGCAAAAGAAGTTTTTAAAGTTGTGGTACAAGAAAAAGAAAATCACATTGCAAGATGTGTCTCTTAGTAAGAAAGATGGACCCATGGAAGCTAGCAAAGAAGTTATTGCCCAGTCTGAAGTTGAATCAAAGGCAGAGTCTACAAAAGGAAATGAAGCAAAACTACAAGAAGGACATAATCGGAAAGCTAAGGAGGTCATTGACTCAAAGGCACAAAGTGTTGCAGATTTGAAAAAAAAAGAACAAATTCCTACAGTTGTTGTATATCGCCATCCACATCATATAGAGATGCAAAAGTCATCAAGGCAAGGGCATGTGCATCAACACATTTATGCACCAGTAGAGCACCATACAGGAAATCGATCAAGAGGTGCATGGAGGACAACCGACACTACGGGAAGAGCTCAAGCTACAGAAACAATCCCATGGCAACCCCGACATGATGCAGAGAAAGATCAAGGTGGAAAGGTAGCAGATAGACATCATGTTCGACTTCCATTGGGATGGATGGATGGTCGTACTTGGTACCAGTTGGCTACATTGCTTAGCCGATCATATTGTATGGTTTTCTCATGTTTCGAGGACGAAACATGTGAAGGGGGATGGAATGTAGTATACCTAGGGAGGTAATATGGGGTACCTAGGGAGGTACCCAATGGGAATATAGTTATGTGTTATTAATGGAAGTCATTTAACATATGAGAATGTGGTCATTCAATGTAAGGTGGACTGGGTCCACTATATTAATAAAGACTCACTATGGTAGTTGGATGTAATAAATGTGAGAAGGCTCTCTAGAAGGTGCCTAGGAGAGAGGGAGAGCTATATAAAGAAGTGCAGGCAATGTAATGAAACATAGTGAAGAATATTGTGATTGTACAAGCAAGGATTGCTTAAGGAGTTTTATCCTTCCATAAGAATTAATATACGGTGTTACCCTACCTAAAGAGTTTTCTCTATTTCTTCATGTTATGGTGAATGGTTTATGGTTTATTGAAGTATATTTTCAGATATGGTATAGGTACTTCTTCAGAGACAAGCTTGACATGATGCAGAATCTCCACCCTCGTTGAGAGGGAGGTGTGTTGTTTCTCCTCTTGCGGGATAACCCCTCTAACCAAGGGTTCCCTAGATCAGTCATGTGAGGTGATTGATGGGGTAATGCATTGTCAGATTTGATGAGAGAAGAAACATCACACACATAGTCGTGAGGACTATGGGAGCAATTACGTGCTACTGGATGAGACTATGACTATGGTTGATGGTATGGTAGTAGTTGTGTTCTACTATTTAATTGTTGCATGGTTATAGAGACCATCAACTATGACTATGGTTGATGGCATGGTAGTATTTGTGTGTTACTAGTTGATTTTTGCATAGTCATAAGGACTGTGGACTATGATTATGGTTGATGGCATGGTAGTAGTTGTGTGCTACTAGTTGATTGTTGCATAATCATAGAGACTGTTGAACTAGATGGTGGTATCTTTTGTAGCTACCAATTGATTGTAGGATATGACTATGGTAGTAGTTGTGTGCTACTAGTTGATTGTTGCATAGTCATAGAGCTCGTGACTATGGTTGATGGCATGATAGTAGTTGTGTGCTACTAATTGATTGTTGCATAGTTAGAGAGATCATAATTATGGATGATGGCATGGTAGTACCTTAGTGCTACTGGTTGATTGTTGCATAGTTATGGTGACTATTGGATTGTAGATCATGACTATGGTTGATGGCATGGTAGTAGCTTAGTGCTACTAGTTGATTGTTGCATAGTCACGAGAGACTACTGGATAGCATGGTAGTATCTTGGTGCTGCTAGTTGATTGCAACAAAGTCATATATACTATGGAAGAGAATGGAACTACTGATGGCATGGTGGTAGCCGTGGGGCTACTAGATGATTGTAGAGTAGTCAGTGGACTAATAGAGGAAAAAAATCATGGAAGAATACCTCCCTAGCTCAGAGGGAGTGTTGATGTTTTGGTAGCTGCTGGAGGTATTCCCTCCTGGACAACTTTTCTTAGATAAGAAGAAGATTTCAAGAAGTCAAAGGAAGACCATTGAATAGTTGAAGAACACCCCAAAAAATAATAAAGTAAAATAGAAGACCACATAAGAGAAGTCGACCCACAAGAAATAATAATAAAGTGGAAATATAATTTTTAAGAGAAGTCGGCCCACAGAAATAATAAGACCCAAAATAAGAAGTTGGCCCCAAATAGGTGCCCAGATTAGTATAAATAAAAATCTGGGTCAATTCATTTGCACAGTCAGGCAATTCTCCTTCTGCAGTGCGCAATAGGTAGTTACAACTGCAGTTTCGCTATTTATGGTTCTCTTGGAGAGTGAGACCCACTTGGAGAAGGATATTATTGGTGGCTCTTGGTGGTTTCTCTTGTGTGCTACCTATGGAGGAGTTGCGTTAAGGTTGTCTGGTGCTGCTCAGTTACTTCGTGCCAGTTGTCATAGCAGTTACAGTTGCAGTTACCAGTGGTGCCAACTCTGTGGTGTGTTATCTTGGTACCAGTTCTGTGGTGCTGCTTAGTTGTCAACCCTCGTTAGGGTTTGACAAGACGAAGAGATAAGTATTTGGTTCTTCATTGTTGGTTTTCTCTTGTGATTAGAACATGTTCATGGTTGTATTGGAATATTCTCTCTAAGAAAAGTTGGTTGGGTTTTTCCCCAAGTTTGGGGTTTTCCAAGGATAAATCTTTGTGTCTTCTTGTGCTTGTTTATCTATTGCTTATATATTTTGGTATATGATTATTGGATGTTAAAAGAAGATAAAAATGCTATGGTAAATATAATGTTGACTAAACTAATGAAAATCTAACAATATTCTAAGGTAGCTTCATGATCAATGACTAAGGTCAAAAGTTTTATTGTTGTGGCTTGGGATGCTAGTCTATCTGCTTCGAAATTGTTGCTTCTTAAAACACAAAAGTAAATTATATTGTGGAATATGTTGGTAAGATGTGTGATCCTACTTAGAATCAATGCCAACCTGACATCTGATGAGATGGAACCTTTAATCAAATGCTTGAGGATTATCAATGAATACCCTATCATGACGAATCTTTGTGTGTTGTGGGTTTTAACAATTTTCAATCCTTCGAATAATCCATAAGCTTATTTCATATTGTTAGAAAAGAGGCCCAGGTTCTAAGAAAAAGTTGCTACTTTATTTACTCTAGGGTTATAAATAACCCTCCCTTGATTATATTTTGAGGCACCATCAAAAAATAAAACGTAATAAGTCTGTTAAGATCTCTAGAGATGAAATTGTTCTAAGGTCATATGTAGTTACCAACTTGGTCTCTTGAAAGTTGGTATCCCTGGAAATCTAGAAACGTGATTATTCATACCAAATTGATCCAACCATATCTCTTCATCATGATCTAGCATTTGATTTGGGGTATGATGTAACTCTTTGTTATTGAGATATTATGCTAATAGGGCAATAACTCTACTTTCCAGTAATTTAGGCTTGGAAGGTTTTTGCTTAAAACTTGCCCAGTTTCTGACAACCACACTTTCCAACAAATATATTTTGTGAGGGCTATCGATATTCGCTTCAATAGTGGCTTGTTTTGGAGAGTCCTCTTGTGCATGAGTCCCCATTTACCAAAAAGGTTCCTCCAAGAATCTAGCCTTCAAAAATGATGCTTGATCCCTTTCAAAGCCAACAACTAGACTTTTAGATGAAAGGACACTTGAGGAATAAACGTGCGGTAGTTTTAGCATCCTCCATACATAAGATTCATCTATAAGGACCATTAATTCCTCTCTTTGCTAGATTTTTTTTAGATAGAATCTTCCCATGTACCAAGGTCTAACAACAAATCTTAATTTTGTGAATCTTGTTTGGGTGTCATATCTTATTCCAAGTAGGGGACCTAGAAAGAAGGGTTGTTTCTGCTAACTGAGCTTCATATCCCTTCTTCACTGTAAAAATGGATGATCTCCACCGTCGTTGATCTATAGAAGAACACCTTCTAGGTTCACAAACTTTAATAATGGTAGCTAGCTAAGAACCTAAATGAGAAATCTCAAGGGTCATAGGGCCAAAGTCCTATCCATTCCACCATCCATCGAAAGACCAATCTCAGATATCATAGAGAGAATTTTTCCCTTGTGAGTCCAACCAACCTTTCAGGGGATGAAGTTGTTGGATTTGTATTAGTGGTTGATTTCCCATTTTACTATCACTTTGTAGCTCTATATGCTTCCCATTCTCTGGAACCCAAAATAAAAAGTGTTGTGATGAAGGAATGGCAGCTTTGATTGGTTTCCAAATAGGAGAACCTTTTATAGAAGGGTGTGGTGAGTTCAAATACCTTTTCCTTGTACTAGTGAAATATAATTTAACTATGACTCTCTTCCACCAATCATATTTCCCAATAACTAGACACCACAATACTCTCATAGGTAGATTCATAAAACCAATGTCCTTAATTCCCAAGCCACCATGTTCCTTTGGTGCTCTAACTATATGCCAACTAACTAAATGATACCTCTTGTTATTAGTTTTACCACCTTGCCATAAGAACTTCTCAGGTTTCTTGAGCAATCTGTTGTTTTATCCCTAAAGGAGCTAAAAGAGTTGAATATTGAAAGACTAGAAAGGTTGAGAGCGCATATTTAATAAGTACTAAATGTCTTGATGGATTCAACCAATGAACACCCCATTGAGCAAATTTAGCTTTGATTTTTCTTATGACCCGATGCCACGTGTTAGAGGAAGAAGAACAAATACAAATGGGCATACCTAAGTCCTTGAAAGAAGACCAAACATCCTTAAAAGGAAATTATAAAATGCTAGAAAGAATAACATGAAAATTATGGCTCACATTCCACACATATATTTGACTTTTATTGTGATTGATATACCCTCCAGATGCTTGAGTAAACAATTCTCGAGTATTCTTGAACCTTGTGGCAATAATGGTTGACACTCCACCTAAAAGCAGAGTGTCATCTCTTCCACCAATCATATTTCCCAATAACCAGGCACCACAATAGCTTGTCTGTCATAGGTAGATTCATAAAAGCAGGGTCCTTAATTCCCAAGCCACCATGTTCCTTTGGTGCTCTAACTATATGCCAATTAACTAAATGATACCTCTTGCTATTAGTTTTACCACCTTGCCATAAGAACTTCCAGGTTTCTTGAGCAATCTGTTGTTTTATCCCTATAGGAGCTAAAAGAGTTGAATATTGAAAGACTGGAAAGGTTGAGAGCGCATATTTAATAAGTATTAAATGTCTCAAAGGATTCAACCAATGCACACCCCATTGAGCAAATTTAGCTTTGATTTTTCTTTGACCCGCTACCACATGTTAGAGGAAGAAGAACAAATACAAATGGGCATGCCCAAGTCCTTGAAAGAAGATGAAACATCCTTAAAAGGAAATTGTAAAATGCCAGAAAGAACAACATGAAAATTATGGCTCACATTCCACACATATATTTGACTTTTATTGTGATTGTTATACCCTCCAGATGCTTGAGTAAACAATTCTAGAGTATTCTTGAACCTTATGGCAATAATGGTTGATGCTCCACCTAAAAGCATAGTGTCATCCATAAATTGGGAGTGCTTAATGCTTTTGACGCCTCTAACAATTTATATTCTTGCAAGTTGACCATTGATTCATTCAACTTCTAATAATCTGTTGAGTGATTAAACCATAATAATATACAACAGAGTAGATAATGGGCATCCTTGTTTGAGCCCCCTGCTTGCCTTGAAAAAACCTGAGGGATTCCCATTAACAAGAGGAGATATCCAAGGATGATTGATGCACGAGGAAATCCATTAGATAAAGTTAGGGCATAATCTGAACTTGTGAAGAGCATCCAAAAGAAAAGAGTGGTGAACGTTGTCAAAAACATTTTCCATTCAATATTTATAATTGTGCCTTTGTCTCCTTTAACCCTACTCAAGTGAATTGCTTCTTGAACAAAAATAATATTGTCCAATGTCTACCTATTTTCCATGAACCCCCCTTGGTTCATGATTTTGGGAAGCAACTGCTTGAGCCTGTTTGCAAGGATTTTGGTCATAATTTTGCAGGAGGCATTGCATAAAGAGATAGGTCTAAACTGTGAAAATGATGAGGGATTCTCTTCCTTTGGAATGAGGGTGGAGAAGAAGGAATTGGTGGCCTTCCTATTCAAAAACATTTTTGAACATATTGAATCATCTTAATTAAATGGATGGCAAATCCATATAGACCAGGGGAAAGATCCCAAACAATATTGTGTATTTCCTATTTAGTCACCTTCTGCATAAGTAGGTTGTTCTTCTCACCATAAATAACAGAGGGAATATTTTCCAACAAGGTTGTCATTACTTCAGGTGGAGCTCCTTCCTTTTTTGAGTAAAGGTTGAGGAAATGGTTGAAGGTTGCCTCCTCAATTTTTTCAAAAGAGTTGAGAGATTCTCCATTAGGATCATAAATCTATTTGACATTATTTTTCCAAAGTTTGGCTCTTGTATGTTTATAAAAAAAACCGTATTTCTATCCCGTGCCACTAGCCATAAGTTGGTTGATTTGAGTCTCCATTTCATTGCCTTAGCTCATAGGGATTTCTAATATTGTTGGAAGACCTATCTCTCTATTGACGGCGACTCTTGAGTGACCTATTCCTGCTTTACTCTGGTTTGACTTCTCTCAAATTTCTCTTTATTTTATTAAGGATCCTTCTCCGAGGAAGTATAAGAAGTTTTGGTCCAAGAATCTATCTAGTCAAGCTACGATGTGTCCAGATCCATTTCACTCGCTAGTCCAAGTGTATCTTCCTCTATTATGTTTGATGTCTACTAAATCCCATAAGGTAATTAGATACTCCATCTGATCTATGAGAGGATCTCTAACAATGTTGCCCCCACTTTTCTCTTTTTCTTCGAGGGTGATATTTAAGTCTCTCGCCACAATGCTTCAAACCCAGTAATCCATCCCTTTCAAAGCTTCTAGAGAGTCACAACAATTTACTTTTTCATAACATAAAGTAGACATATATACATCAATAAAATTAAATACCTCACCTATGAAAGAGTGCTCGAGACTAGTAAGTAACTAATGCAAGGATTGATGACTGAAAATTAGCTACCAATAAGTACCATTCCAAATTGTGCATATTCCTCCCGAGGCTACTCTGGTGCTTACCTCATGACCCCCACTATTTTTCCATATTTTTTTACACTTCTTTAACGCTTCATTCATCTCAAGCTTTCTCTCCTAGAGTTGAAGGACTAAGGTTTTTTCTTGTTTGACTAAATCCAATATAGATTCATTTTTTTCCATAATTTCCAGTCCCCTACGATTCCAAGAGACAACAATCATCATTTACCTAATGATTTTTGGATTCCACGTATAGGTGGATTCAACCTACTTTGGTTTCTTGTGGTTGTTTCTCCCATGCAATTTTTGAGAATTTGTGGCTTCCTACCTATCCTCTCCTCTCTTTTTTCTCTTTGTGGCTTCCTACCTATCCTCTTAAGGGTTTTCCTTCTATAGCTTGCTCTTTCCTTTCATCCTCAGATCAAACCTCTTGAAAAGAAATATAACTCTGATGGCTATGGCCCAAACCCGTAGTGGAAATATATATTTTTTGGGGATGGTGAATAATCTTCCTCCTACTATGGGATATTACTATTAACTATTTGAGAGGTCGTGTGATCCAGGTGGATCCAAGAATGCTAAAAAATTAATAGTCTCAAATGCTTATGAAAATGATTCCATTGTGTAGAGCTTGACGAGATTTTTCCAACGCAATTTTAACGGCCTCAAACATAAGTCATATGAGGAAGTTATGGCCTTTCGAAGTTTGACAAAAATAGGGCAAAATGTCAAAGGACAGGCTGCCACGTGGCAATACAGATGGTACAAACATGTGACATGGCAACATCACAGATGGACATGTGGCATCACCAAAGGATGACGCGTGGAATTTATGAACATTGTATGGATGCCACGTGGCATCACTGAAAGGATGACACATGATAGTACAAAATAATGACGTGGAAGTACACACGACATGTGGCAAGATGACACGTGGCAATACGATATGTGATGTGGTAGGTATGATGGTGACATAGCATGCTAACAAGGCAGGTGACAAGTGTTGTACAGTGACAATGACGTGGATCAATCAGAGTTTGCCACGTGGCATCCTCCAATTGGCCCATGTTGGCTAAGCATCCAAAAGTTTGTTCAGGCTTAGCAAGATTTGAACCTGTAACCTCTGGCTTGCAAATCGACAACGCTAACCAACCGAGCTATGAGTGCACTTGTTATGGCATATGGCAATACATATATTTATGTTGTATTGTTTATTCGTTGGGCGAAAAATGTGGGGCGATAGGTTTGGAACCCGCGACATATGCGCCCCAATTCAATGCTCTAACAGTTATACTGATCCAGGTCTTTATTAATCCCAGTAATATATCCTATATTTAACATTTGTTATAACAATGCAACCGAATAGTAAATGGGGTCGGGTGGGTTTGAACCGCCAACTCCCATTATAAAACCCCTATGCCTTCACCATAGCACGGGGGAACTGTGTGCCCATGCTTGAGTCATGAGGCTTACTACTTTTGTATGGAGTTTGTGTAATGTTATGTATAAGAGCTCCTATGTATTAAGAGGTGGCTTATTACATAGAAAACTTACGTTAATTCTTTTATGCAAGGGGGTTTTTCATTTGTGTAATTTTGGGAAAAAGGGATTTTTGTAAAAGCTTTTGTGGAGAAGCGTGTCAAGTCACCACTAACTCGAGGCGAGTTAATTTGGGTAGGCTGTAGAAGAAGAAGAAGAAATTTTAACATCCACGAGGCTAACAATAACCTATGGGACAGACCGCCTCATACACTGATTTTTTCATTTCAGTCCTTTTCTTGTTTAGCTTGATGATGAGCTCTCCCACTTTCTCCACAGTCCCCTCATTGAATAAATTATTCCAAGAGTTAGCTATTAAAATACTCACATAATTGTCCCTGTTGTCTTTGAAAGCTTCACACTCTAAAATGAAATGATTTTTTGTTTCCACTTTTCTAGAGTTGCAAAACATACACACCCTTTCTTCCCAAGCTTCCTTTGGTCTTTTCCAACACTTGGTTTCAAATAGAGTTGATGGGAATTAGTTCTTAATTGGGCAATAGGCATTTTGGCCCCTATGTATGCTTTTTTATGGTGGTTGTAAGTGGGGTTAAACTCTTCAATGTAATATTTTTTCTTTCTCCTTAGCCCTTTATCCCGGGATCACTTATGGAACTTATCAATAACAAAAGCCTTTATCTCTTTACCGTTTGTAGGGCACCTGTTCAAGTGAATATCCCATTTACTAAGCCATTTAATATTTTTCCTCATTCACGTCTTCTTTATTTTTCACAATATGTCATTGAAGACAACCTTAGGCCACCGACCATCTTCTTTGCTCAATTTTTTTTAGATATCTTATGAGACGCACCATAGCAATTGGTTCAATAGGAGCAACCCCCATTTCACTCAGCACGATATCATAAGGAACTGAACTTTTGATTTTAAACTTGTTTGTAATCAAGCGTTTTTTAATCTTCTCAATTTGCTTCTATTGTAAGTTACATGTACTGATTGCCTACACTTCAAAACCATAGAGAACCACCGGGATCACTAAAAGCCCAAAAAGAGTTTGCATAGTCTTCCAATCCCATAGCTCTGCCTCTTTGCACCTATTTTGGAAAGCATAGAACGCTTTCCAACCTCCCAAAGTTCTTTTCTTTCTGCAACCTTCCCAACTTAAATTTTTGTTGAAGTCAATTCCGAGGTATTTGTAATCTACCACTTCATCAAGAGTGTTGCCTTCAAAGTAGAACTTATGTTGATTATGTTTTTGTTTTCTTTTGCTAGAGAAAACTACCACTTTCGTCTTGCTAGTATTGACTTGCATCCCCACTATACTACAAAAGTGTTAGAGCGAAATTAAGTGTTCTTGCAACCCATGAGCAGATTTAACAATTAGAATAAGGTCATCTGCATACAAGAGAAGGCTTATCACAAACTCGCTCAAAAGAGCACCATCACCCTCCTGCAAGTTTAACCACTCTTCAAGTTTGTCTATATATAAACCAAAAAGGGTAGGGGACAATGGGCACCCTTGCTTGACCCCTATATCACTCCTAAAACTTTTGGAGATACCAACTGACGTTCTAATTTTGACTTTAACCTCCTCATATAGTCTATGGACGACTGCTCTAAGATGCATAGGAATCTCAAGTTCCTCCATTCTATGCCAAAGCTTCTCTCTAGGGACCCTGTCAAAAGCTTTTTTGAAATCGACAAAGCAACAAAAGACTTCCTCTTTTTTCTCCCACATTTTTCAATGACGTGCCTTATAGTTATACCGTGATCAATCATTGAGTGTTTAGGTCTAAAACCTACTTGCCCTTTGGCGCGCTTATCTATTTCTTCCGCCCACCAGCTGATTCTATTTTCTAGCATACTTCCGAATAATTTTGTGAACAAGGGGTTTATCATTATAGTCCTATAGTTGGAGGGATTGTTGACATCCCCACTCTTGAAAAGCGGTATTGCTAGACTCGTTGTCTAATCTGTAGGGAATCCCTGCTTAATGATGTTGTTGAAAATTTTCATAATGTGAGGTGCAAGAGTTTTTTAACCCCATTTTAGATATTCTACTTGGAATTCGACTAAATCTTTTGCTTTTCCAACCCCCAACTTTTTGATACCCACCTCAATTTCTTGCACGATGAAGAGCTTAGTTGTAGTGTTGACTAAGGGAGGGGGGTCAACCTTAGGATCTTGCTCATAAAGTTGCTTTGCATACTCGAACCATTGATAAGCTATGATATTATTTTCAGTTCGTTTCTTTCTCATTTGAAGTTCCTTCCAAAATAACTTGGGGTTATTTTTCCCCAAGAAAATTAGTTCCACCCTCCTTGAGATCATGAAATCAACTTTTTTCTTTCTTACAATTTGTTTGTAGGCTTTTATGTTTATTTCTTTCTCGCTTGACTCTTTCAAAGTTTTCTTTGTTGTTTTGCATTCCTCATCAAACCAAGCATTAACCGTAAAACAATTTGTTTCAGATTTCCTATTTTTTGCTCTTTTGCATTTTGTAAGTGCGCTTTGAATTAACTTTGTTAGCTCAAGACTATGGAGACCCTGGGCCATAATTTTCTCCTTGTTAAATAACCTCTCTAGCGCTATCTTGAAGGTGTTACAGTTTTTTTGAGTCAAAAGAATTCTCCCCTAGTCCAAGTGAAATTTAAATAGATCGGTCTATGATCATATTTCAACTCCCACAATTGTTCACCAATCACAACTTCTTCCATTTTCTCACACAAGCCATGCGAACAAATTGCATAGTCTACTACACTTGCTCCATTGTAGGTATTGCAGGTGAAATTGCGCAATTTTGCCCATCTAGCCAACCCATTACAAATGACTAAGTCAATGCCCCACATAGAGTAAGCAGTTATTCCTCAAAAAGGCTGCAACTTTTGTTGTCCTCTGAAACTCTTGTCCACTGATGATTCCTTTCTTTTGTAAGCCAAATGGGATTGTGGTCTTCCTTGCAACGAAGAATACTAGCTTGTTCACTTGTTGTCCTAGCATTGAAATCCCCCACTATAAGGACTTCACTTAGTTGAGAGTACGCTGCAATATTGTTTTTTAAGGCTACAAAGGGGTCTTTATGGTCAAGCCCCTTACTTTTGTAAGTTTTTGAAATTTGAGGGGCAAAATAACATGCTACAATTATGATGGTGTTACCATTTTCTGGTATTTTAAACCAAATAAATTGTTTATCTGAGTCTTCTCTTTCTAATTGAATGAGACGACCTTTTTTGTTCCTCACTAAGACCATGATACCCCCGTGTCCTTTACCATTCTCGGCTTCCCTGTTCCACACTGCCATCTTCACATACCCTTCAAACATAGGTGTCTTGCACCTTTCATGCTCATGTGTTTCAAATAGACAAATTATGTCTCTATCTTCCATGATAGGTCCTAATCTAGGTCCCCGCCTCCAAGGATAACCT
>JASDQU010103850.1:92864-132615 GCA_032191745.1 Picea mariana
ACAACTCTCTCTAATTCTAAGATTACAAGCTTACAAATGAAGGAGGTAACACTCCTATTTATACAAGAGCTATGATAACAAACTCATAAATGTGATCCACTAATCTCTCTTTAGTTCCATACATCTCTCAACCATCTAGACACATAATCCTATCCTCCATGATATTCTCCATGAGATCCATGATCTCCTCCATGATATCCTCCATGATCTTCTCAATAATCTCCTCCATGATCTCCTCAAATTCGAATTTGAACATAGAGTGCCACATAAAGGTGCCTAGGAAGCTTCTTTTGTACCTACACATGTTAAAAAACTCATTCTTATTGTTAGGTATAAGTATAAGCATATTATTTTCTAAAGTTTAACCACAAATCCACTTAAAAATGTTAAGAATTGATAAACTTTGGAAAAACATAGTTATAACCCAATGATGAGGTAAATGTAATGATGTGGAGGTGATATGAAGGTGATATGAAGGTGAAATGGAAGTAATTGTGAAGGTTTTAGTGAATTAATGGAGTGAGAATAGGGACTATTTTGAAACCCTACACTAGCCTTGTTGCATAGTTTCTTGCTAATGAATTTGCTGTCACTTCTTGGCTACCGCCTTGCTGTTCTGTTTTTGAATGAGGACTGAAAAAGGCAATGACAACTTTTCCTTTGAACAACCATGCCCTTTTGCCCTCATCCGTTGCTGTCCTAACCTTTGACATCTCTTCCCTTCTTTCCTCTTGTTGTCTAATAGTTAAATCTTCGTCTAGAAAAAAGCGAGAGCCCCTTAGAAGTTGCTTCTTGCCTAGGAGAACTTGCTTGTCACGTATGCTTGACATGATGACTTTTATGGGCCTAGCTCTCTTGTCACTGGGTTTACCCACCCTCCATGCTTGGCAAATTTGACCTTGCCAAAGCAACTTGTCCTTCAAAAATTCACTTGCAAGATCGAGAGTACATTCCTTTTTTCCATACTTTCTCATGCCTTTGATGATTATGTTTGCTACTCTTACTTGTCTTTCTTTGATTTCTCTATCTTGCATGCCATCCCCCTGCCTGTTTGTTTCTTTTTCCATACTAGTAGAATTACTAAGAATCCGTGTCCAAGTTTTGGAATGTTTTGTAAGATCTCTTTTCTCCTCATCCCTTGCTTTCGTTCCCTGGGTGTCTGCTTGTTCAATTGTTTTCCCTTCAACTTTGGATGTTTTAGAGTTTATCTCCTCTCTAATTTCCACCGTATAATCTTCCCTGATTTGCCCGACATCTTTCATGCCTTGCCATTCAACCTTTGCTGCCAGAAGGGCTTCTTGCAACAAAGTCACTTGACCTTTTAAAACTTTATTGTTTTCTTCTAAGCCCCAATTTTCTATTGTCAATAACTGGATTTTACGGTCTCTCTCATGCTCTTTGACTTCCAAAACCTCCAATCTCCTCTTGGCATTTAGTAACTCTTGCACATACAGGTCAGGTGACCAGGTAAGAGGTGTGGATGTGGGACTGTACAATGCACAATCATTGTTGTTTTTACTCCAGTTGTTGCTACCCCCTTGCAAAAGAGGCTTGTTTGACAATTTATTACAGAGGGCCAATTTTTTCTTCGTCTGCTCCCATTTTAAACGAGCATCTCTACGTTTTAAAATACCCCGAAATTGTTTGGCATTGACCCAAACCCACTTCCCTATTTTGCTTGAAGAGGTAATTTTCACTTGTCCTAAATGGTTTGTCTCCCCAGATACAGGCACCTCTTGCCCATTTTTTTATGTGTGTTGAATGTATTGTCATTGCCATAGGGGACAAGAAGAAACACAAAAATAAGGTTAAGGATTAAGACGATACCTGTTTGTCTATTGGGGACAAATGACTGAAAACTGTTCCACTGTGCCCTTACTATTCCCCCACTTGCTATCTCTATTCCCGTCGCTATCCTTGTTCCTTCGGAGAACCTTGTTCTCTAGCCGTAGTTATCCCTGTGCCCTCGTTCCTTGCTGTTCCCGACTATTTCTTGCTATCGACGCACTTTCCCTGTTGTTCTTGAAATTACAGTCCCTGTCAGCGCACTTTCTCCGTTGTTCCCGAAATTAAAGAGCTCACTGCCTCAGTCGTTGGTGGTCCCTCCTCTCCTGTTGCTGTATGTGCCCGCGGCCTCAGGTGTCGGTGGTCCCTCCTATCCTGTTACTCCTCTCCTGTGAAGAGCGTACAAGAGAAAAGGATGATGTTTTTAATCATGTATTTGCATGGGTGAATCATTACATACAATGGCAATTAAAGCCCTCTTGATACTTGCTTCATCATGCATACTACTGCTCACCGACGAAACCTCCACATCACACAAAGGAAGGAGTTGTGTTGGGTCACGTCGTTGCATATTAAGAACATAGGGGAGGTGCAAAGAATGGCTTGTGCCAGAGCAGAAGGTCAAGAAGCCCTACCCACACGTAGACTCCTCTAATATCGTGTAAAACACCCCATGGAAAAAGAAATGATTATTGTATTAATATGTTCAAATTTATTGGATATTAAATAAGTTCCAATTAATTTAGTTCATATAAAAAATTACAAAATAATTATTCATAATTTATACACCATGTTAATGAAAACATATCTTTAAAAACAAAAAAATAAATTATAATTAGTTTAGTACATATAAAAAATTGCAAAATAATTCTTCATAATTTGTATACCATGTTAATGAAAATATATCTTTAAAAACAAAAATTATTGGAAAAGTGTAACATTAAAGAGGCATAAAATTTAAGGGAGCACGTGGTTCAAGAAAGCATAAAATTTAAGTGAGTACTTGGTTCAATTGTTTTTCACAGGGTTTAAGTGAAGAAATACTTGGTTCGAACGTTCTTCATAGGGTTTAAGTGAAGAATATACGTTTTCCCGCTGCTGTATTTGGTTTCGGCTTCTTTCAATTGCAACAATCCCTGTTAGAAGAAAGCTAGGCAGCTTCAAGGTCCCAACGTCAACCTTAACAACGTCAGAGGTTCCAATCACATCCATAGCACTTTGCGTTACCTGCTCTACAAATAGCAAGCAGAGTCCTTTCGTTGTCTATACTTTGGCGGACCTGAGTTTAGGGCTGTGAACATGGTTTCTTACAGACAGCTTTTGTCGACGGTGGAGTCGGTGTTGACGGGACCGGAAGCCTTACCCCACGAGCGGGCCGAGCTCATGCATATCCTGGGTGGATGCCTTCCCGATTTTAAGAAGTTTTTGGAGTACCCGGTAAGTTGATATTTTCTTCCTTTGTTTCTCGGTACAAATTGCTTTTGTTTTGATCAATAATGGATACCATATCTCTGGCATTTAGCTTCAAAATAGCTGTTTATTTGATYACGGGGATATTTGATTTCATACCTTAGTTTAATGCACATTGGGAAATGACCCAGACTTTAATATTTATATGCCCCAGCTGTTGTACTTTAATTCGTCTTTATATCAGCCATCAATACTATAAATACAAAATATTGCATTACAGTTATGCGCCCTAATATTCAYGGCCTCACCAACTTGTGCAAAATCGCCTTCAATACTGTAAATACAAAATATTGCATTATAGTATGTATCCAAATATTCAAGGTGTATGCACAAATAACACCATTTCATCAGCTTCATTATCCGTCACTACGAGTTTGGATGATGGGCTCTGACTTGGTAGTCTGAAACGTCGACATGGGCAAACTGAATGCAGTTGCTGCAGAAAATATTACAAATATATACAAATTGTCATCTATCTTCTGAATTTCTTCTTTCTATCTGCCCGTGTATTTATCCCCTTACCATTTTTATTTTCTTTCCTTATTGCTTTCCTTTCCCTGCACCCTTCTATAGCTGTTTTTTTACAGTTCATCGATCTGTTCATTTATCACCAGCATAGATCCATCTTACCTCTGGACCTATCAAGCGCTGAGAGGGATCAAATACCTTGAAGTGCAAACCTTTCCTCAAGTTTTGCACTCTAAAAAAGGTTTGCATCTCGAGGGATTTGATCCCTCTCGACGCTTGATAGATCTGGAGTTGAGATGGATCTAGGCTCGTTTAAAATCAATTAAGAAAAAATGGGTACATTTTCAATTAGTACTAGTACTCTATTCCACCAATTTTTGCAGTGTCCATCGAAGGATGGGAAATTTATGATAATGAAGTTCAACTTCCTATTTCACATCGCATTACAAAGGTAGCTTGTTAGGGCGATTGTTAGACTTCTTGAGTAGAAGCTCATAAGTTGGCCATAACTAGTAGCTATGTATGAATTGGCTGGAATGTTCTACATCGCAGTATAAAGATAACTTGTCAGGTTGGTATTTAGACTTCTTGAATAGAAGCCTCTATCAAAGAAATCAAAATTGGATAGAAATGTACAATGTGAAACAAAGGAATTGAAAAAAGAATTGAAATGGCTAGGCTTCACATGGTCGAGACAAGTGGAACACTAGACCTGAACTTAGACAATCCTCTCGACTTTAAGAAACCTAAACTTGGAGAGTACTCTCAAACTAAACTTGGAGAGTACTCTCAAATCACCGATAACAATGTAAATGCACCTTGTCAGTTTCTTGAGAATGTTGGGGAGTTTTGTAATCTAGAGATGATAATTTCTACCATAAATTCAAAATTTGATAGAAGTGTACAATGTGCAACAAAGACAGGAGGTAGAGTATGCAATTACTGTTTTTTTCATGGCCAAATGGTTTGCATTTAATGTCACATATTCTCCTTTCTACAAGGAAATGGTGAGGAAATATATAGTTTGGCTATGGTTTATACACCTAAGTTACAATAAATTAAGAATGACTTTGTTAGATATGGGGGTCTCAAAGAGGTAAGGGTTAATGGAAGACCTCAAGCAAGCTTCGGTTTTGTCAGGGTGTTCAATTATCATGGGTGGTCGAACCAAGGTGGTTGGGAGCAAGAGCAAGAGCAAGAGCAGGGACAACAATTTTCAAAAAATTCCGAGCGAGGGTGTTTCGACAGTGTTTTTTAATATAATACATATTTTAATAGTAATAGTAATCTATTTTTAAGGTCACGGCCAAGCCAGACACCAAATTGCTGTATGAGACCCCCTCCGCCCAACGATTTGACTGGTTAAAGTCTACGAAGGTATACATACCTTACATAAAAAAAAACATAATGTTGAATCAATTGCAAAAAACATGAAAACATAGATTTAAGATCATTTAACTACTGGATTAGTGATGATCATTAAAGCATCAATCATTTAGTACACATATATCATCAATCATATAAAATTTATCATGAACAGATTGTAACAGACAACATCAACCACAAAATGAAATAGACTCCAGAGCATCATATTCATTACCAAAAGAGTTGTAAGATTCAGTCAATAGTTTAAAATTCAAAGGTAAACCGTCATATAATGTTCATTGTAAACAAGCCATTACAAAGACAAAGTACTAAGTTCTAGAGATTACTTTTCAACAAGAAAAAGAAAAAGAGATCTATTATACAGTAGTAAGTACTATGCACTAAGTTTTCCTCTTGCCACGAGAAACTTCTAGTTTCTTTTTTCGCGATCTATGAAAAAGAGGAGTAGGAGTAGGTGGAACACAATCAACAGCTGAATGGCCCTCTCACAACACTGGATGCTATGAAGATAAAAGAAAAAGTGATGCATCTAGAAACTTGCTAGTGGATGGGGGTGGCATGTCTGGTCCAAGAATATGATCACCCAAAAGTTAAGCTTCCAAGCGCTCTAAAACCATGTCTCCATCCTCCAAATTAGTCTCCTTTGGATTGTTGTCCCAAGTCACATCTCTTTTATAATTACCATTCTCCACTGCATCGCGATAATGGGACAACAAGCTCAAGTTGTAATGCACGTAAACTAAGCTTTTTGCCCGGTCTACATTTAAGCTATTTCTCTTTACACTATGGATGAAGCTATAGGTGCTTTGACACCTCTCTACAGAAGAGGTGTTAACCATTCGAGAAAGCACCTTCACTGCCAATTTATGCAGATATGTGGTAGAGGAGCCATACATGTTCCACCATTAGATGGAACTCAACCTATCTCAATCTTTGGTTGCATGCAAGTTACCAAAGACTCCATGCTCACGCTCACTGATGTACTTGCTCAAGTCTCTTCGTAATTGAGCACAAACCTCTTCCTCATGTACTGACTTGTTGCTCATTGATGTACTGGCTCAATTCTCTTCGTAATTGAGCACAATTCTCTTCCTCAGGTACCAACTTGTCTAATGCACCCATTTTGCATCTCTGGATTTATGTGGTTTTCTCCTAACCCCACGCCTAGGTGTTGGTTAGGCCAACCAAGATGAAGAATAATATTTTGGTGTAAGGACATATGTTAGGGCATGGAGTGAAACATTCAGATTATCCCACCTTTTGACCACATGTTTATGGATATGATCATACAAGATCACATCCCTTGGCTCAACAATGTCTTTGATTTGGCCTAGCATGTTGTCCATTTGCTCATACACCTCCCCAATCACTGACTGATATGTATCTGCAAATCAAATCATATTGTAAATGGGTTTGGTGAACTATAGAATATACCTAACCTGTTGCCAAAATTGACCATCAAGAACTGTGTCCTCCACCTCTTGAAATTCAATTCTGTTAGATGCGGATGTAGCCTTGTCTTTTAGACCCTGCCATGAATCACTTGAGACCATACTAGCCAATGCCTCTCTTACCTTCAAAAGGCGCTTGAAGGTGAGATATAACTAGTAAATTTGGGCTTTGCAATCTTTAGCAACTCCAACTTGGAGTAATTGCGGAAAATGAAGTGGGCCATGTATGATTGGTAATCTTATCATCTTCGTCCCTCTCTTGTACAAACCACCAATCCATCTATAATTGTGGTCCTTCATTTTAATGATATCATGCATCAAAAGGTTAATTGTGTGAACCAAACACATCGACCAAAATATATTGGGGTACCTATCCTCAATGATTGCTCCTGCTGCCTTACAATAAACAACATTATCGGTGATGACTTGAATGCCATTGTAGGGCCCGATCTCTTGAATGGTTTTAATCAAGGCTTCCGCAATATTAAATCTGGTCTTGTAGTGATCTGAGTAGTCATGGGCTGAAAGGAAGAATGCACTAGTAGCAGACACACTAAGAATATTTATTAATGGCCTGCCTTTAACATTTGTTCAACCATTAGATACAATTGATACCCCATGATGGTTCCAAGCATTTGTAATTTTTCCTAGAGCACCATGGATTTTGGTTCTTTCCGTGTCAAGTTCCAAGGTTCTAGCTTTGTCATAGCCGTGGCTCTTGTATCCTTTGGGGCGCCATTGGTAGCTTGTATCATTTCATGCCAATTGGGTGAGCGAAGAACATTGAATGGTATACCACATGCATAGAAAAACCTGGAATTGTTTGTATCCACATCATCTCTACAACCTTGGTCAAGGAAATTTGATAGTGCTTTACACCATGAAGGTGAAGGTGAGAATCCACTAGCATGAGGGGATGGGGATCAAGAAATGAACATTTTTTGTGAACTCTCATGTTCAACCCTTGGCTTTTTGGATTTGTTTTGTGTTGCCTCCTCTTCCCTTTGGTATTTGATTCCATCTTTGGCGGGCACTTGCACACATGTTTTGACTCCTACAGTCTTATCTTCATCCCAATGCATAAGCCTACATAGATGCTTTCTCACATGGGTATAGGAACTTGTGTAAGTTGTATGACAATTATGGCATGTAAATTTTGTGGTTCCATCCCCTTTCCCTCCCCCAAGCCTTGTCACATACTTCCACAAGGGTGTTAAGATCTCTTTGGGTTTTTGTGCATCATCACTATCATTTTCATTTTCATCATCCCCTTGTATTTCTTTCTCCTCTCCATGATATGTGTTGTCCACTTCTATTTCTTCCTCACTATCCTGGGTATTTCGACGTCCTTTGGCTCCCAACACCACTATCATACTAAAAAATGGAACCAAAATGACATACCACATCGACATATCCATCATGCTTTTTGAACCTTGATAATAACTTGCTGCGTACAATAGAATGATGGAGGAGAAATAGGAAGAGTAGGAGAAGAAAACATTCAAATATTCAACATGGCATAATATACTAGTTTACACTACATGGAATTTAAAAAAAAAAACAAGAATGGGCCTAAGAACCTACATCTTTAGCTCTCCAATGGTGGTTGAATATGATTATGGCAGCCTTCAATCTCCCTTCCAAGCTCTCACAAATGGAAGCCTTCAATCTTCCTTCCAAGCTCTCTAATCTCCCTATAACAACCTTCAATATTCCTTCCAATCTCTCCAATCCCTTCTAAGCTCTCCAATCTCTCTTCAATCTCCCTATAAAAACCTTCAATCTCCTCAAGAACTAGCAAGAAGCCCACTCAAAACCCTCCTAGAAAGATGAGTAAAATGAGAAATAGAATGAGAGAAAAATGGATTGAGTGAGTGTTTTAATCCTAACAAACCCTAGCCATGCCTTTTGAAGCCATTTGGAACCTTGTCTTGGTTCCTAGACACCCACAAAAATAAATAAATCCGCCTCATCATGTAGGAGCGGCCAGGGAGGGCTGAGGGTGTGATTTTTTTGCTTCTGAGAGCATTCAGGGAGCACTCTCGAAATGGGCAGGGAGCACGCTCTCGGAAAACACTCCCAGAAGGGAGCATTTAAGAAGCGTGCTCTCAAGGGCACTTCTTGAATGCTCCCTCCGGGAGTGCGCTTCGAGAGCGGGGGTTGGGGGGGTGCTCTCCTTCATAGCGTAGGGTTGAACAATGATTCAACAAAGGCCATTGCTGAAATTTATTGTCACTTATCTAGAAGGGCCCTACTTCTTAAGGGCGATTAATTGTATTGGAAAGATGGGCTCATCATTCTCTTTTAAGATATTGAAGGATGTAACCAAATAGGTTGGTCCTTCAATTGTATTTTAAGTTATCACAAGTGCACCATTGGCTTTTAGATATGTAGGATTGATGATTCAAAGTAGATATAAGCATATATTTTGTACTCCTTACATGCTCTAAATAACAATGTTCCACCAAGTTTTATGGACAGGGGAGCGTGGGAAGGGGGAGATGCACAGGAGGGACGTGTGGAAGCACCCCTAAATTTTAGGGAAATTCTGATTCAGGGGGGCGGGGAGATGTCAGGGTACCTAGCATAGGGGTCCTTGTCTCTAAAAATATAAAAACAAAAATAATAATGATAAAATCTCAACAATAACAATTCATCCCATGCAAATTCATCATTGTGCAATGTAAATACTACTACTAATAATAATCTATTTTTAAGGTCACGGCCAAGCCATACCAAATTGGTGTATGAGACCTAAGGTCATGGCCAAGCCACACCAAATTGGTGTATGAGACCCCCTTGTTTGTGGGACAAGGGACCCCCCTCCGCCCAACGATTTGACTGGTAAAGTCTACGGAGGTATACATACCCTACCCCCCTCTGGATTTGAACTTGTGACCTCTTAAGAGAAAACACATGTTCTTAACCATTAGGCCCACTAAATAGTAAACAGTAAAATCGTAGTTAATTCAAATTTGAAAATGATATAAACATGATTTAAATTCAAATTCAGTAATGAAATTCATTGATTCATAAATCATAAATCAAACAAAAATAGTAAAATATTGATACATTGATTTAAATTCATCATTCTAGAATCTAATTAGTACTAGGAAAAATAGCAGATACTAAAGTTTGAAATAGTAAATTGAATTTACTCATACTCAAAAATAGTAAAGAGTGACAAGTCAAAGACTCAGTCTAAGGCCATTAGTATCTAGAGTCAAAACTCAAAAGTTAAAACTGAAAATTAACAATGGATAATGAACATTGAAAATAAAGTGAACATCAAGGAGTCCATCTCATTGATTGGTCCTCTACATCCATTTATTGCATAAAGTTATTAGGACCATCAATGGGAATGTCACTATTTGAGTTAGAGTCACTCTCATGAGTAACCAATGGCACACCAACCAAACCATGTTGTAGCTCATCTTATCCATCCTCCTCATCTATCTGTGCACCATCTTCTAGCTCTTGCTTGAACAATCCCAAGATTAACTTCCTCAGCCACAGTGCCTCACATGCTGCCAAACTAGTAGCCATGTACTCTGCCTCAGCAGAGCTTAATGCCACTGATCTCTGCTTCCTGCTGAATCGGGAAATGATGCCCGATCCAATGCTGAAACAACATTCTGAAGTACTCTTACTGTCCTCTGCATACCCTGCCCAGTCAACATCTGTAAAGCCTGCTAACCTCTCTCCACCACTATGCTCATACAATAACCCGTACTCCACTGTACCCCACTGTACCTCTAAGGTAGCGAAGCACATGCTTAGTAGCAATCCATTGTACTCTGCGAGGGTCCACCATGAACTGACTCAAAGAGTTTACTGCAAAGCTGATATCTGGTCGAGTGTTGACCAGATACATGAGTGATCCAATCAACTGTCGATAGACAATGGGGTCTACTGTCTTTGAATCTGATACATCAATCTTCCTCCAGTTTGTGACTAGAGGCGTGGACATGGGCCTACAATTTGTCATCCTGAACCTATGCAAGATCTCCACTGTATACTTCCCATGTCCCAAGAAGAAGTGCCCATCCTGCTGCTAGACCTCTAGACAAAGGAAGTAATGCATCAATCCAAGGTCTTTCATCTCAAACTGAACTGCAAGATTTGTCTTGCAGTCTGTTATCAGCTGCTTGTCCCCTGTCAGAAATAGGTCATCTATGTACAACACCAGTATGAGAGGTTCCTCCCCTGCAAGAAAATACAAGTTCGGGTCTGCCTCACTCTGCTGGAAACCCATCTCTCTCAAGTAGCTGTCAATCCTCAAGTACCAAGCCCGAGGTGCCTACTTGAGCCCATACAAGGCTCGCCTCAATCTGCAAACATGCATCTCTTTGTCACCATCCTCAAACCCTTGAGGCTGTTCAATAAAGACTTCTTCCTCAATAACTTCGTTGAGGAAGGTAGTCTTCACGTCCATCTGGTGAACGTGCCAACCCATCTCTGTTGCTAAAGAAATAACAGTCTCGATTGATGAATATCTGGCCACTGGGGCGAAAGTCTCCTCATAGTCGACTCCCTCTCACTTTGAAAACCCCTTGGCCACGAAGCACGCTTTGTACTTGTTCATGCTTCCGTCTGCTGCATGCTTGACTTCATAGATCCACTTGGATCCAACCACCTTCTTGCCCTCAGGCTTGGGCATCACCTCCCATACATCATTCTTCATAATGGAGGCATATTCCTCTATCATGGCCTCCTGCCACACTCCATGCTGTGCAACTTGCTTATAAGTGGAAGGCTCTGCATCAATAAGCTTGGTCATGAGTGCCATGTACCCAAGTCATGACTACGGATTGACACTGATCACCAAATTAGTCGATTAGACATGATCTTCCAGTCGTGCCATCTCTATGAGGTTGAGACGAAGGAACACTTCATCTTCCGTTGTTTGGTTTACTACAATATCCAAGGATGGTTCCACTGTCTTTTCTGAGAGTTACAGACGCTTGGTAGTTTCTTCAGCTACCTCGACTAGAGATGCTTGGCCTTATACATGCACGAGGCCCTCCGCTTCTGCTCTTCTATCCTCTAGCCACATCCAATCCCTGGAGCTACCTCTACTCAGTGGATTACTTCCTTTTTCATGGTGCTCCCAAATATGGGCACTAAGCAACAGACGGACATAGATGACTCCAGATCAGTGAGGACACAGAGCTCTATCCCTGCCTTTGCGAGACCCTAGCGGCACCGTGAGACCAGACCTCATACTAACAGCCAATACAGTCTCCAAATGATATCTTCCAGAGCTCAGTGATGTGTCCTTCCTTCCAAGAAACAACACTGCACTCATTCAAGCTGCTTTCCCGCTTCTTCTTTCGAACAAACATCTATTTTGAGTTTTCTCCATTCGGTGTTGGTTATTAGTAGAGATAGTGCTAGTGGACCAGGACCTCTTACCACTAGTGCCATAGGCTAAAGAGCCACTCATCTTGTACATCTCTCTTTCTTCCTTTCTCTTGGGTCGCCTATCCATCCTTTGAAGTTGGCATTCTACGTTTCTAGATTAGAATGCTATTTTACTTCTTGCTTCTTGTCTTTATATAGGAGCCATTTTAGCACTCCTACTTTGGGTAGATAGTATTGTACCTAAAACAGTCCCAGTGACCTACTTGAGTGGTCATTTGTTGGAAATTAATACATTTATCTTATCTTATCTTATCTATAGACAACCTTGATCTCCAACGGTCAACCCATTGTGTACATATGATAACTTGCACACATCCATGATGCTAAATCAGCAACAACAACATGTCATTGTGTTTGTGAAAGCAATGAGATGCTTATTATATGGGTGTATGCATCAATAAAACTTGATAAGTTTATCTGGTCTGATGCATTATTACCCTTTGGTTGTTCCAAGGATAATTTTCATTGAGATCTCTTATGTGAGAGGACTAATAGACCTACATCTCCATGAAGCTATTGTTCTAGGTTTCCATTATTTTGTGGTGTGAATATGCTTGAATCTTGGCCTTTCCTCCTTCCTCTATGCAAAAATACCAAAAAGATCTCTCACTGGCAGTACCTCCATAGTACCCTTTCACATGCCTTATTAAAAAAAGCTCTCTTACTAAGTCAGATATGCCTAAAATCTGTGCATCTTGGAATTGTTTCTACAATATAAATACCTCTCTATACAAAAAAATTAATCTCACATTGGTTGAGAGATGTGGCCCACAACAACATATAAGCTCCAATGTGCCTTGATCCTTATGCCAATGGGGGCAGGCATAAGGGATTGGTGCTTCCTACTAACATAATGGTTGATTTGTTGCGGTGCAGATATGCTTGTTGCTTGGCCTTCGCCCCTCCCTCAGTGCAAAAATACCAAAAAAATCTCTCATTGGAAGTACTCCACAGTACCCCTTTCACATGCCTTACTAAAAAATGGCCCTTACTAAGTCAGATATGCCTAAATATGTGTGTCTTGGAACTGTTTCTACAACATAAATACCTTTTTTATACTCATACACGAACATCTGGAGGACCTGTGGAGCTTGTTCTCTAACCCATTGTGTAAATATGATAACTTACACACATCCATGATCCTAAATCAGCAACAACATGTCATTGCGTTTGTAAAAGCAATGAGATGCTTATTATATGGGTGTATGCATCAATAGAACTTAAATAAGTTTATTTGATCTGATGCATTATTACTCTTTGGTTGTTCCAAGAATAATTTTCATTTAGATCTCTTATGTGAGAGGACTAATAGGCCTACATCTCCATGAAGCCATTGTTCTATATGCTTGTTGCTTGGCCTTTCCCCCCTCCTCTATGCAAAAATACCAAAAAATTCTCTCACTGGCAGTACTCCACATTACCCCTTTCACATGCCTTATTAAAAAAATGCCCCTTACTAAGTCAGATATGCCTAAAATATGTGGATCTTGGAATTGTTTCTACGACATAAATACCTCTCCATACAAAAAGATTAATCACACATTGGTTGAGAGATGTGGCCCACAACAACATATAAGCTCCAATGTACCTTGATCCTTGTGCCAACGGGGCCAGCCACAAGGGAGTGGTGAATCCTACTAGCATTGGTGTGCATATGCTTGTTGCTTGGCCTTTGCCCCTCTCTATGTGCAAAAATACCAAAAAATCTCTCACTTGTAGTATTCCACAGTACCCCTTTCTCACGTCTTACTAAAAAATGTTCCTTACTAAGTCGGATCTGCCTAAAATATGTGCATCTTAGAATTGTTTCTACAACTTAAATACCTCTCTATAATTATACAGGAACATCTGGAGGACCCGTGGAGCTTGTTCTCCAACCCATTTTGTAAATATGATAACTTGCACGCATCCATGATCCTAAATCAGCAACTACAACAAGTCATTGTGTTTGTGAAAACAACGAGATGCATCAACAAAACTTGATAAATTTATTTGATCTGATGCATTATTATCCTTTGGTTGTTCCAAGAATAATTTTCATTTAGATCTCCCATGTGAGAGGACTAACAGGCCTACATTTCCATGAAGTTGTTGCATGTCGCCATTGTCAACGTACTCCTGCACCAACATCTAGAGGACCCATGGAGCTTCGAGGCATGAGTTTAGATTTGATATGGTTAAGCCTTATGTACAAAATATTTGGGAATTTGAATGGACTAAATCAAAGAATAAAAAATTGGAATGAAATTATGAATAAAAAAGAAGCCTTTGGATAGTTAGATTGTTGGATTCCACACAACATACAAGAGATAATGCACCATAAACAAAAACAACCCAGAAAAATTGATAGGGGTATAGACTCTAGAGTACCCCTAACTGAATATAGGGGTCCACCTTGTTAGATTGGATGCCTAAGCGGACTATTGCGTGCACCAGAGGATCACCTTCAAGCTCTGCGAATGCCACGAGGGAATGAAAGAATAGAAACACAATGGAATGAAACCTATACGGTGCAGTAATCAATTGCGTGGATCAATGAATGAAAGGTTAATGAAGCGTGAGAAATAAGTTATTGGCTTCCTAAGTCATCTCCCAATTAATTCCTGTTCATAGGCAGGATCATATTGAGATAGGTGATGTATTCTAGGATGTGAGGTGAATGTCACAGAGTGGGAGGTATGCCAAGTGGAAGTGTGAGCTCCAATCAGTAACTGCCATATAAGCTTGGTTATTTTGCCAAGCATGGTGTGTATGTCAAGCATGCACAACTTGTCACTAATATTGATGAGTTCAATCTGAATTTTAAGGGGGGTTTATAGTCCAAGGTTTGGATGTCTAAGTCATAAGGGCATATTCTGAACATGTAATTGACGAAGTTTTCACTAGTTTATCCCAAACTGAGTTGAAATCTGGACTCTTTTGCCTTGCCGCATTTGGTAATCATGTTTTCAATGGTGTTTCAGTTGAGAGCGACGTGACTTTTCCCTAAGCATGCAATTGTGTAGGATGGTTAGGTTTTTGATTGTTTCCATCATCTAGATGCCTGAGACATGGCTTTTAACAGTGTTTTGGAATTGCAGGACACTTCTATGAAATTTAGGTTTCAGTGTATGTCAGAATGAGATCAGGATTGATAGATTCTAAATTTATCGGGCCAATATTTCATCCTTCATTTCTTTAAGCCAGGAAAGTATGATAAGCTTTCAATGTTTCTCAAACAAACATGACTTTTGGTTTCATCCAAGGCTCCTAAATTTATAGTTAATTCATTTTTATATAGTGAATGTCTGTAGGCATTTGTGAAAGCAATTATGTGCAGAACGTTACTTGGATGCAAGTAGTTGATTGTGTATCTTCCAGAAGGATTTTCTTGTAGTAACAACTCAACCACTCAAATCCTTTGGTCCATGTTAAAATTTATGTTGACATAGAAAGATATCATGGTATTTACTTTCCTTGACTAATATTTTAAGTTCTAACACATTACTTTTTATAGATAAGTCATGCAGACTGAATAAATTCTTTAGTTGTAGCTTGTGTCAAGCATTTTGTGAGGGTCCACAGTAAAGTTTGGATCCAACAATAGAGTACTTATTACAAAGCTTTGCATATACATTTTAAAGCATCACCTGTGTACATTTTTTTTCAGAATTTGTTGCTTCATTAAAGCAACGTTTTAGAAGAATTGAGAAACATTTTTTGTGTTTATAGAAAAAAATACTGAGATACTTTCCTCTTTTTATGTTTTGCTCTGTATGTGTTTTGTAGGGCCCAAGAGCTGCTGACAGGTCTCAAGTTTTGTCCAAGGAAGTCAGACTTCCTAATTCCCCTCCGACCATTCTGGATGATCAAGATGTTCAGATTGTAAGACACAATCTTCCATTACAAACTGATCAATTTTTAAGTGCTTCTAAGGGTTCTCCTTTCGATGACTAAATTGTCAAGAACTTGAAATGCTGCAGGCTTTAAAGCTAAGTGATGACCTAAATTTGAATGAAGTAGATTCTGTTAGCTTGCTTGTTGCTGCTCATCAAGAGGTATGTTACTTGAGTCTTAATTGATGGCTCTGCAGTGTTCTTTTATTGATCATAACTTCTTCTGTTTATGGTCATTTTGTTGGTTTTGATTCATTTTCAGTGGGGCTTACTTGGACGTGAGCCATTGGAAATATTACGGCTTTCAGCAGGCCTGTGGTTTGCTGAGAGGAGAGCTTTAATAACAACATTGTATACTCTCCTCAGGGTAAGTTTGTGAAATTTTTTGAAAACAAACTCTATTTGTAGATGTTTATTTCTTTGTACACTTGTGTTTTAATATTTCTTTTGCTAGTTTATTTTGTTGGATATTCTTGCTGTTTGGAATGTTACGCCTTATGTTGATGTAGATATTGGTTTCATTAAAACAAAAAAAAAATCTTTCCCTGCTAGGACAGGCTGTTGTCTTAGATGAAGGCCTCGAAAATGATCTGGTGGCTGATATTCATAGCTATTTAGAGGAGTTGTTTACATCTGGACTCAGGCAAAGGTTGATTACAATTATTAAGGTTGGTAATTCCACCTTTTTACTTGGGATTTTTTCACACTACTAAATTTCCATGCACACAATGCTCTTACATGTTAGATAGTGTACAATAGGTTCAAACTAGGCAGTTAATCCTCTTGCACTGCTGTAGGAGTTATATGTATACTGAGATGGATCATTTTTGATTTTCTTATAAATCCAGGTGGTAAAGGCATAGGAACCTATAGACCACAGTATGTTTTGGGGGTGTGTAACATGTGGGTGCTAGTGACACCTGATGGATCAATCCATGTTGGTTTGGGTTGTTTGCTTTTCATGTGCATGCTAGAAAATAGGTTTCTATTGTTTATTTATTTGAAATTAGTTGGTATGTATTTGAATGATTGCTGAGCTTGCAATTACTCTATATAGAATGGAAGACAAAGGAAGTGTTTAATAGGATGTGAAAAGAATAAAGAACATCACTAGCCTATTTTCAAAAGATGGCTGAATATATGTGTTCAGGAACTCAATCGTGAAGAGCCAGCAGGTTCAGGGGGCCCTCAAGCAGATCGCTATGTTCTTGATTCAAGAGGTGCACTTGTCCAACGTTATAATGTGGCTCAAAGAGAGCGTCTGGGTTTAAGTCAATGCCTTGTACTTTCTCTGCTCATAGTTCGGATCAGTGAGTAAATTTTCTTGAAATCCTTTCCATAAACACTATCATCAAAGACCACACTGTGAATTTATTTTTCTATTTTTCCATTATATTTCCTTTGCGTGTAACAGTTCTAATAATAGCCAAATTAGACATTTTGAATTCCAAAGTTTTAAAATGGTATCCTCTTTATATCTTATAGTAAGTAGGAAACACATTAGATTTTTAGGATCCTTTTTAATCAATCACTGGGCAAAAAACCTAAGTATGTAATGTAGAAGATGTGGACTGATTACCACATTTCAATCACATAAAAATAACCAGTTGAGGGTGTAATTGGTTCATTGTCAGTACATGGAATAGTCTGTTGAATATTCTATGCATAAATGAAGCTCTTCCTGAGTGAATATTGTTAGCATAATGCAGGATGTCTGTCATGATTTTCTTTTTCTGTGGAAAAAAGTTCGTAATTTCATTTATTAAAGAAAAATTACATCTATCAGATGCCATAGGCATGCCTGTTCCTTCCAAAACATGGAATAAGGTAAATCATAACATGTACCTATCCATAATCTAATCTAATCCATCACAGATTCCTTCCATCATCCTCATTACATCAAAAAGAAAAAACCTACTTAAGGATATACCTCCAAACAGGAGACAGTCCAGGTATACAGACCAAAATTCAAAATTGATTTCAAGGTAGTCTTCAATATTACATCAGTAACTTTAAAGATAACCAGAGCTTTCCAGAAGAATCAAACATACAGGACTGTTAACCATTTGCAACAACCTGGATAATAAACCTTTGCTCGTGCAAAGGAGGATGGTAATATGAATATCCATTCAGCTGACTCTCAACTTCCTCCTGAATGAACCAATGCCCAAAATCCATCTGGACACCAGCCTTCAAGAGACCATCAACAATCTGATTCCTCTCCCTGTAGACATGCTTAGAAGAAATAGAATTAAAAGCAAAAGTGATTCCTTTTAACTCATCAAATAAAGGCTGCAAAGATAAGATGACATGGAATCCCCCCCCATCCATTTAATCACAAGCATGAAATCACCGAGAATTTGCAGAGATGTGATTCCTTTCTCACCAGCCAGAGAGAGAAGTTTCAGGGCGATTGACAGTGCATAATTATTTGTACCCTGTCCCAATCCTGCTTGAAACTTAATACCATGAGTTTCCTTCAAAATAATAACACCACCAGCACCTCAAACCTGTGGATCCCCCTGAGATGCTCCATCAAAGTAAGCCCGAGGATTTGACCTATTCACAATCTCTAAAGCTACCTGTCAGGCAGATTTTTCCATCTTTTGCTATCTGAAACTACTGAGAATACCCATACCCTGGGAAGCACTTTGGATTGGAGGAATAAATCTGTTCTCAAATAAGGAAGCATTCCTTGCGAGCCAAATGCCCCAAGCTAGAATCAGAGGTCAGGCTTTAAACTTTTTTTGCATTCAAATTTTCACAGCAAAGTTTCAGGGCTTCTTCAGTAGAGTGCCCCTCCACACCAATTTCGTTCCACTCAAGACCTCCACCTCCCTCCAGACCTGCAAAGTGTAGGATCAGAGCATATTTAAACGTACACTTGACTCCTCTTTTTCTTTACACAAAGGGCCTCTTCCTGGACCCTACTTATTCTTTTTCTGTAGGTTGCCCCACGTCAAAGCTTTATTATTAAGCACCAGCCATATGAAGATGCGAGCTTTTGAACAACATTTGAACTTCCACACTGTTTTCCACCACCATACCAGATCCACAACAATATCCCCAAGACAGAAAGCCTTATAACCAGTCTTTGGAATATACTCCCCAGTAGGAATTTTTTGACCAGATGAGACTGTCTTCCTTCTCACTAATTCTGTTAGATTTCACTGCACCTCAGGTCTGGTATGTTGTTTCCACAGTTATACACAATTTACCCAATTGAACTGTAAACATAAACACACTGAGATGCCTAACTACATTAGCACAGCGGAAAAGGAAAAACTAGCAATTAGATCATACACAGGTACACATGAATTTCATGCCCAAAATCACTGTTCTTAAACCAAGAACCCATGGGCTCCCATATCAGGGACAATAGCCCATTTTTACAGAGGAAAATTGCCAAGAACACTTACGGAACCTTCCTTGGTTTCCGTGCAAAAACTCATACTGCTGTCACACACTTGCGACAACCTTCTTTCTCTGTTGTTACTGCTGTTACAACAGCCTTCAAATCTGCCCCTGTAACAGTCCTTAAATGTTAATTTTCTCAAAACCCAGTACGCTTTAAACCAATTAATCTACTTTTAATTAATTATTCAGGGTTTTCTTCACAATAAAATAAATACACAGCAGAAAATAAATGTCCCAAGAACTGAAAGTAAAGTAGACAGCAATCACATCACAAGTACACAAGTGTTTTTGGACAATTGTCCCCGGAAAAACCCAAGATGGGAAAACCGGTGCAGCAGATCTGAGATTTTATTATTATTCAGCAAGGAAATATAGAGTTCTCTTACAATACAAATCGGTCCGGCCAAATACCAAGCAAAATGCTCAGACAAACTCCCCCCCAACAATTGTACGGCCCCTCTCTGCAAATCCCTGAACCAAAACGTGCTTGATGAGACCCCTGTGTAAGCCTCTGCGCAAGATTGTACGACTGTCTGCTTGGGTGCTGCGTCACCTGGTATGGCGGCCCTCAGATCTGACATAAAGTCCTCTGCAATGCTGAAGATGTGTGTACCAATCTCCTTGATGAGTCCTCCTTTGTCTCCCTGCAAATCCTCACACTCAAATCTGCAATCAATCTCCCTATGGATCGATTTCTCCTTCTCCTTGTGCGCCCTCTTAGCCAAGTCGATTTCTTATTCTTCATTGAGCAAGTGAAACCCTAATCTCCAAAAGGATTGAGGGCTGAGATCTATTGGAAAATAATAATTGTGCTCGTTTAACCATAGACAATATAGCAATATTGTCACCCAACCATAGGCCAAAGCCACCCCCGAGCACCTTAACCTTTACAGAGAGAATAATTCCGGAAGCAAACCCTAGGTCCAAAAGCCAATCAAGGTAGGGTACCACTCTCTAGAGCTAGCGTACCAAGCTGAAAGTCCAAACCATAACCAAGAGAAAGTCCAAGCCTAAAACTGAAAATATTAGTTGCAGTAGCTGCAGCTACTACTACTCTCCAGACTTGTGCACTTACTGAATTTCTGTAGTGCGCACTAGATTTCTGCAGTTGCGAGCTATGTCTTTCAAATGAGCTATGGCGTCCTGTATTTATATTGCTCCTCCTTAGCTTTCTGGGCCGACTTCTCATTCTGGAGGCCAAAAACTCAATATTAAATATTTCTTTTAGCCGACTTGTCTTCTAGGGTTATGTCCAATGCTTTAGTGTTTCTTCTTGCTTCCTGGAATATTTTATTCTTGTCAGGGTTACACGTGGAGGTTAATACCTCCCGCAGCTACCATAATATCAACAAGATCAACTCGCACCCTCATGATGAGATCAATGGTCAAGATTAAAAGACCACAACTTAAATTATTTTTCACTTTAACTTTAGAAAAAGTACTCAATAAAGTCAATTGAAGATTATAACACATCAACAGTTCTTTTCCTAAGTTGGACTTAGGAAAACATTTAATTAATCAACTCAGCCTAAGTTTCATTGTCCTCCATCATGCCAGGACGCTGTAATGGTGATGGAAGTCCTTTCTTGCTTCAATATCAACACTCCCTCTTAGCGAGGAAGGGATTCTGTCTCAACCCCATCTGATCTCTGAACTTCTCAAACTTCTATCTACTCAGTGCCTTGGTAAAGGTATTTGCCATCTGCTCATCAGTCTGTATGTAATCAAGCCTCACGACTCCTCTCTGTACACAATCCTGGATGAAGTTATACATGATATCGATGTGCTTGCAACGATCATGAAACACCGGATTCTCAGAGAGCTTGATGCAACTCTGATTGTCACAGTGAATCATAGTAGCTTCTAGCTCCTGCCTTTACAAGCCCAAAAGTAACTTCCTTAACCATATGCCTCACAAGCTGCCAAACTCGCTGCCATGTACTCTGCCTCAACATATCTCAATGCCATTGATCTCTGCTTCCCGTTGAACCAGGAAATGATGCTCGATCTAATGCTGAAGCAACAACCTGAAGTACTTTTCATGTCCTCTGCACATCCTCAATCAACATCTGTAAAACCTGCTAATGTCACTCCACCACTGCGCTCATATAAAAGCTTGTACTCCACTGTCCCCATGAGATAGCGAAGCTCATGCTTCACATCAATCCAATGTAATCTTCGAGGGTCCACCATGCACTGACTCAAAGAGTTTACTGCAAAGCTGATATCTGGCCGAGTATTGACGAGATACATGAGTGATCCAATCAACTGACATGTTTTTCTTATATTAGTACTTATTAGATACAATCACCATTTTCTGCATTGTCTTTGCCTATGGTCATAGGATCGATGTCACTTTGATACATGGGAGGATTTTTTTTTAATCGAAATGATTAACTTTTATTTGAGTCAAAAAGCGACAACCATACCCGTGTCATAGAGAACTTATAATTTAGGGCTTCTTTCTTGGGAATCAATGCCCCATCCCATGCGATATGGTGAGGGTTCTAGGAATGACGGTGTTTCCTTTTTTTTTACATACCTTCTTTCTTTTCTTGTGCTACATGAGTAAATCCTCACACATTGATAACATAACAAATGACAAAAGTAATACATGCCTCATTTACAAATTGGTCCAATTACCCAAGATCTCTCAATAGGAGGAGGGTTTCTATATGGAGCACATTTCCTACATAGCCTTTGTATGGAAAACACAAGTTTTGTATTCTCAAGTCAATATCCCTCTCCGCTTCTTTTTCCCTTCTTTTCTGATTGGATTTCCGTCCTTTGGTAAGTGGAGGCAAGGTTCGAGAAGTTGACCTCTGCATTGACGGGGAGGTGGGAATGACCAGTTTTGATAATTAATCCTTTCTCGTTACCCTTCCATTCTTCCTTTTCCTTTCCAGCTGGAAATTTTAGGTTGGCTATGATGATGTGTTGTTTGGCCTTTGGCAGTGGGGTTTGATCTTCAACTGCTTTTGGGGCTATTGTAGTGTGTTGCATTTCCTTTGTTGGTTTCTTCACAGAGATATGAATTTTTTCCACTTCCTTAATGGGGACTTCTGTGGCAATTAGATTCTCGGCATGATCATTATTGGGGATGGCTTTGTTACAAGGAGAGCTTGTGGTTTGAGGTTCGCTCTTGCCTAGCTCTGGCCATTGAGACTTGGAGTCTTCCTTTTCCTTCTGGGCCTCTAGATTAACTAGGGCTTGGAACTGATTTGAGTTATTATTGTCCTTGGCAATCTTCTGATTCTTTGGCAGAATTGGCTCTTTTTTCTTTTCTATCACAAGCTTGAACTAATGCTGATCACTTTGTGGGGAAGGATGATTTTATTGGCACTGATTTTGGGCAGTCCTTACAATGTGTCCATATTCATGGCACATATTGCATTTGAAGGGAAGATTTTCGGAGTCTAGATCTTGATGAAAAATTCTTTCTCTCCGCCGAAGTAGAATGGCTTCCAGTAGACCTTTGTCGAAAGCCACTTCTCTGCACATGTGTGCACAGTTGTATTGAAACCTCTTTGGCTGTGCTGTTGCGATGAACTTTCCCAAACTACGACCAATGGATTTGAAGGTGGATCGGTCCCAAAAAGGCAAACCTAGATAGGTGCCAATGCAGTTTCTTCCAATGGTTTGAAATCTAAAGACCAGTGGTTCAAATACATTCTTCTTGCACCCATGAAATATTGGCCAGCTTGAAATATAGGATCTCTGTCTTCTGAAAATTGAAACAAAAGGCATAGTAACCTTGTCCACAAGCAAAGAAAGAGGGCTGTCCTTGGAGCTTAGGTTTCCAAGCTTCTTCAATCCATTGTTCTAAATATACAGTGCTAGGCAATAAACTAGTGAACTTCCCTATCAGAGCACACTCCATGAGGATGCTAATCTTCCTTTCGAGCTCCAGGGATGAGATGTCTAGGATGGGGATGAACATTGTAATCTTCAGAACCCTTTGCTGAATGAATGGCTTCCGGATTCATTGGATCTACTGCTTTAGGGCCTTTCGGCATTTTGGACGGATCTTCATCTTTGGCTGTGTTGGCACCCATAGCCGCTGCGTTAGAGTGGCCCTTCTTTATGGTTGCTATTTGGGCTTTTGCAGCTGGAGGAGGGCAACGAGATCTGCAGTCTTCCAACTGTTTTGATTCCCTGATGGATTCTTCACTAATGAAGGCCATTTTATAGGGGCAAGTGCATTGAGGGGTGAGACAAGGGGGATAGGATAAACCTTAGCTGTAGGCATTTGTCTTCTGCTGAACTCTCATTGCTTATTGTGCCCTCCCCTATAGGAGTTTTATGGGTGCATACCAGTGTTGTATATCTCTCCGATATATCTCCGATGTTCCGATAAATTCCGAGTTAAACACTTGTCCGATATATTCGAAATATTCCGAGTTAGACCCCTGTCTTGCGACATTTTCCGAGATATTCCGATATTTTCCGCCGATGTCACTGAGAAGTTACATTCCAGACCCTCGCGTATACTTTCCCCGAGACGAGATATACAGCATTGGTGCATACATAACTCAATTCACACAAATGTATTTGGAGAGAATACTAACTATCCAATATCTCAATGCTGCAGCTATTGCATCTATGGGAGCCCGAGGTAGGGTACTGATTCCTGAATATACAATTACAACTGTCAAAGCAATCTTCTCAATTTACATAATTACATAGCGCACCAAGTTAGTTATGGTGGTTTAACTACCTAATGGCTAATACTGATACCTCAATATTACATTGGTCACATATCTAATATATAGAACGACACAAGTATTAACGATAACTAATATTACTGGAAGGTGCATATGCCAACAAAGTGAACAGTTGTTGGGTGCAAAATCATGATGCTTACATGCTGTAGGTCCAGATACTTGCACGGCAGATATTCAGCCAGGTTTCTAGTCAGCTTGTGGAGGGAATTGCATTATTCACTATTTAATTCATCTAACATTCAGAATGAATTAAGGATTCAATATGTTTCTCCATAGCACTTGCTTATGTGCACTCTTGTAAACGATGATAGCAATTCTGGATTTGACAAAGTTCGATTTGAAGAGTATCATGAAAATATGCATGTAGGTTACTATGATGATATCATTGATGCATTGGCGTTCGTGCTAGTTTAGCTAGGGATAATGAACCAAATCACGTGGTTGGATTTTGGCTTGGATATGCTTAAATCAGTGAAATAAGAAGAGTGATTCATACTCTCCGAATCACAATTATGGATTGGATTGGTCCTCAAAATGATATTTTTCCAGTCGAGGGTGAGTTAAAATTGGGTTGACTGAGTAAAACTTGCCAAGCTTGATATAAAACTCCCATTTGTGTATTTCTTTATTTTTTTGTACTTGGCAAGTTTTTGCTGAGCTTTTCCTGACCCGAGTCAAACTCTTGACTCGTCTGCCTCACTGAGTTTTTTGCTGAGCCGAGTCTGGTAACATGGACTTAAATTCGCACTTGTAGGCTACATTATGGAGGGTTAGTGCTACTGAGGTTCTGTATAAAGTTTTGAACTGTTTTCAATTATCCTTTCCACATTTTTATGCTTATCTTATTGCATACCTGTTGAACTTTTTCCAAAATTTTTTTAACTTCTTGAAAATTTGAACATTCTTTTTGCCAAGCCTACCAAACTTCCAACTATGGTAAGCATGCCATTGTGGTATTTAGTGGCTGATTGCTTTTGTAAGCTATATAGATCATAATAGTAGACAGACAAGAAGGTTTTGCAGATGGATTGTTTTGTCTATACATTTGAGCTGGTTTGACTTAATTGATAAGGATATTAGCTGGTTTTTTCTTTCTCTGTCAGAGTCACAAGAGGCGAAGGATGTTCTATCACTGCTGAAGGACTGTGCTGCTGATGCAAATGATTTTCGAAGCATTGTCAAAGTTCAAGTAACATGTTTCTATTACTGCCTTTTGTATTCTATTTTTAGTCAATGCCCTTGATTGTCTTCAGATGTTCTTTACCACTATCCTCTTGACCAATTTTGGCTGTTTGTATATTGTCTCTTTTTCACTTTTAATTCATTTTATACCGTATTCCATCTCATAAATGTATAGTGGCTAGTTATTTTCTGTTATTCATCTATTATTTCAGGGGAAATCTAATAGCTTGTCAATTTTTTTCGATCTGGAATAACTTAGTTTTAAATCTTTAACACTGTGCAGATTGCATATACTGTCCTGTTTGGACTTGTTATACCATTAGTGTCAGATGCATTGAGTGGACCACAAGATATGTCAGTCTCTGTTATTGCTTCAGACACTGCTTTCAGAAGAGAATTCCAAGGAACTGTATGTAATTTCTGCTGATGGCATTTGCTCCGGTGTTATCTTGTTGAAATGGGCTACTATAATAGAAAGTCATAAGCTTTTGGGATGCTAATATTGTAAGTTCTGCTTTTCAGGTTATGACTACTGTAAATGATGTGACGGTTGAGGGTTTTATGGACATTGTAAGACTGGCTTGGGCTGTTTTTATTATGTTTACTTCTGATGGAAGTTTTGCAGTGGTCAGTAGTTCAGGTTCCCAAGCGAGTGATGCTATGAATATACGATCATGTCTTGAACGAGCTTGTGTGAAAAATGCATTTAAGTTTCTATCGGTCAGAATACTACGGACAGCAGCATTCCAGGTTTGCTTTGCCATTTGTTGTTTTGAGGGATGCAGAATTTCAATGATAGATACGATGAAAGCTGTTGCTAATTATCCATATATTAGAATAGGCATGATGGTTATCCTCCTGTTAAGAATGAATCAAGCATGCAAACCAGATGCCCACTAAATTGTGTATGAGGATGTCTCTTTTTTCTGATGGGACACAACATACTATGTTTTTGGCCAATAGCTTATTGTTTTGTTTTATCATCCCTTTGGAGCATTGAATATTGGAAATTGTTTCCATTCAGAATAGGGATTCTTTAGAAATTTACCTCTCTGCATTGAGATTTTCAAAAACATTTCACTCTTGATTGCTAATCCACTATATTCTTGTCTTTGTTGTTTGACTTCCAAATGCTAGATCTGCTAGATCTGTCCACTAGTACCTCAGATATGCTAGATCTACCTGCTAGTAGCTTAGATCTACAAGATCTGCCCATTGGTACCTCAGATCTGCACTAGATCTGTCCGTTTGTATTTCAGATCTGCACTAGATCTGTCCGTTTGTATTTCAGATCTGCTAGATTTGTTTGCTGGTACCTCAAATCTGCTAGATTTACCTGCTGGTACCATAGATTTGCACTAGTTTTGTCCGTTGGTACTTCATATCTGTTAGATTTGCTAGCTGGATATGCTGCTTGACTATCTAGAAATCTGTCCTTTGATTTTTGGCTGCTGGGTTTTCTTCTCTTGCTGCACTCCTTGCACTTTCCTCCTTTGGACTTGATCTCTAGATGAAAGTACTTCACCTATTCGAGATCCCCTTGAATCATAGTCCTTCGTGACTCAAGCACTTGAGCACAAGTCCTTCTTTGCTCCTAAGTGGATGACTCAAGAACATGAACAAAAGTTGTCCTTTGCTCCTATTTGCTCTCTTGTGTCTTTCTTGTTCACCTAGCCTTGCTTTTATAATCTTGAATTATGACCAAATCAAACATAACCCTAATCTCCAAAGTGATTAACGGTTGAGATTAGATCTCACCTCACTTGAGTTCAATGGCTAAGATTCATTTAATTCACTAATGCTAATAGCCTTAACATTTCATTAAATTAAATTCACTTTAATTATAAAAGCACATTGCTTGAATATTTTTTTTTTAATTAAATTAAATTACTAAGATAGAACGCTTTGGACGACTTCCACATGTCTAGACACTTATATCTGTGCGGAAGTACCTGTCCAATTCTACAAACATCAACACTCCCTCTTAGCAAGGAAGGTACTTCTGGAAGAACTACCTAGAACTGGTTGTCCCTCTGTTCCTGGCACAATGTCCCACACATCATTCTGCCCCATGCCATCCCTCCAAACCTGCTGGTCTATTGCTTCCTGAACACTGGAAGACTCGGAATCAACGACTTTACTCATTAGTGCCACGAAGTTTGGAAACTTCCTCGGAGGCCTACTGTCCTCAAATATGCTCCTACGGGCCTCAAAATGCTCCTGAGCATATCTTGATGTCTGTATGAACCATCTGGCTCTCTTGACGGAGATGGAGGGGATAAATCCTTTTCTCCACCTAAAGGTTGACTTCCTACACTGGAAGTCTCTAATTGTTGTACTCCCTTCTGAGCCTCTTGTTCCATACAATATAACACATCTTTGGATTCCAGCGAATCACCTGACTCAAGATGGAACAAGATAGTTCCCTCACCCTTCACTGGATACTTTGCATCATTAACAAGCTCCACATGGATCCTTGAGTCCTTGTCCGCCAGACTGTTGAATAGCTCCCGTGCTCCTGTCATATTTTCTCTTCACTGAGAAAAGAAAAATACAACCAACACCTGCAACCCACTAGCTTCTTTTCTCCTTTGGACTGAACTGATCTCTAGGTGAAAGTCCTTCTTCACCCTTACTAAGATCTCCTTTAGCAAAAATCCTTCTTTGCTCTCTCTATGAGTCACTCTCCATTAGATCTATTATCCCTTGAGCTGATCTCTGGATGAAAGTCCTTCACCCTTGCTGAGATCCTCTTGAGTCACAGTCCTTCGTGTCTCAAGCACTCAATGAATTTCACTGCTGGTTTATAGATCTGTAGAGATCTCCTCGCCGATTTGATAGATTTGCTGCAAACTGTTAAATTTATAAGCAGCTGCAAGAGCCATTCTCCTAGAAGATGGCTAAGACCCTAGACAAGATCTAGGGCCCCCAGTGCACTCCTGGGGTACTTGGTCCGGGACCAAACAGTTAGTGCCATGGCAAAAGACCCTTGTTAGGGCCCCCAGTATACGACTGGGGTTCTTGGTCTAGAACCAAGTAGTAAAGACCCCTGAGAGGGCCCCCAGTATATGACTGGGGTTCTTGGTCTAGGACCAAGCAATTAAAGCCCCTAGATAAGCCTAGGGCCCCTGGAAATGTCCAGGGTACCCATGCCTGTGGCATGGGTTGATCCTTGGTCTTTGACCTTGGTAGATAAGACCCTAGAAAAAGTTCTGGGGCTACTTGATGCTCGATCAAGTATTTTGTTGGTGTATGACCTTCCTGAAGAAGGACATGACCACATGAGGGATAAGTCCCATATGCAATGATGATAAAGTAATAAGTTCACCATGGAAAATGAATGAATGAGTATTGCCACCTTGCTAACCCTCCTTTACCTTTACTTGTGTTGGTTTGGGGTTTTTATGTTATTTTTGTTTTAAGGGTCAATTAAGTTTAAATTATAATATTTATTATACCATGTTTAAATTGTTTAATTTAAACATGATATTTTAATTATTATTTTTAATTTAATCTTACCCCTAACCTAAACTATAAATAGAACCCCCCCCCTCTCACATCAAACACTCTTTTGTATCACTTGCTTCTAAGTGTGAGCGGATCCTCTCCTAGCTGCAGCTCCTTTTCTGTTGAAGTAGCGGCCCCTCTTGCAGGTGATTTGTTTCCTTGCTGCGTCCCCTTTGCTGTGAGTGGAGTCTCCTTGCTGCGACCTCTTCTATTTTCTGTTGCAGATCTTTGTGGTGTGGCTGCGGCTCCCTTTGAGAGCTGACTGTGGGGTGCGGCCCCTCTCCTATCAGCTGTGGTAAGCCTGTATGGTGTGTGGCCTCTCCATTTCTACTGTGGCTGAGTTCTAGGGTGCGGCTGTCTTCTGCTCTGTTGTGGAAAGCCTATAGGGTGTGGCCCCTTCTTGCTGTGGTGTACTTGTAGGGTGCTACCTTTTCATTGCTGTGTGGGGTTACTGCAGTGGCTCGGCCCTCCTCCTCTCTCCTGTAAAGTAAATTCTGCTCAGATCTCTCTTTTGAGCCATGGCCTCCTCTAAGCCACTCCTCAGATCTCTCTTTTGAGCCATGGCCTCCTCTAAGCCACTCCTCCTGTAAAGGTTTTTGTCCATAGTTCTTTTGTGTGAGAGTTTTGTATGTTTTAAGCAAACTTGTTTGAGGGTTTAACTGTGTAAAGTCCTTTTGGTTCTATTCCTTTGGTGGCAAGAAAGATTTTTCATTTATTGACAAGAGATCCAACCTATAAGGTGGATCTATGAACTGAACCTTGTCTGAGCATAATACAAATGGTTCTTCATCTCTTGTGGTTGCTGTGACTTCTTCAGAGGTAAGGTTTCCGCACTAGGTAAGCTGTCTACTCATTATCTTCAGATTTGGACTTTGTTTTGATTTTTGTACTGTATGATTCATCTAGATCTACATATTAGCCTAGACAACTACTAGATCTGATCTATAAATTGAGCTTGACATTTGTCTCTTAGTTTGATTTACTGTTCATGATCAGTTTACTTTAGATCTATAGATCAGTGAAATGTTTTTGAGTTCAGCATTATAGATCTGTTTCACTGTCTTGTTTTATCCTTAACTRTTCACTGTCCAAGTAGTAGAGTTCTTGTTTAACTTTTGAACAGTAGATCTGAGTTTTATTACTGATCATCAGATCTAGTTTTACTGAGTTTATTACTGTCTCACTTTAGATCTCCTAGATCTGTATACTAGTTAAAGTGTTTGAGTTTGTTGAACCTTAGACCTAGTTGTTTTATTCACTGAAATTAAAAAGATACTACTGTTTTGCTTCATTGCCCTAATTCTAACACAAACTGCCGTGGATATGTGTTTGGTTCTTTAAACACCCAGTGTTGCAAATTTGATCTAATAAATCTGCTGTCATAAGCTGTTGTGTATCCGAAGTTGTCTCCTTCTCAGAGTTCAAGCTCTGATACCATGTTAATTTTCAACACGCTCTCAATACCATGTTAAAATCTCTCAATTCCCAACACCTAGAAACTTTACTACCTTGTGAATTTCCTTGCTGATCAATAAATTACAACACACAAAATAAAATATACTGCCTGGAAATAAAACAATGGAAACATAAACTGGAAAACCAAACTTCACACAACACATAGAAATTTTGCCCTTCAAATCAACTTTTCATTAATAATGACTCCAAGCTTACAAGGGCTCCCTTACTGCGAAAATGGCGCACTGAGGAAAAATACAAATACAACAAACCTGGCAACTTAGGCCCAAAAGAAACCCCCTTTGCTGATCTACCCAGATCTGCCTGTTGGACACTCGGATCTGCACTAGATTTGTTTGCTGGTCCTGAAATCTGCAAGATCTACCTAATGGTACCTCAGATCTGCTAGAGCTGTTTGCTGATACCTCAGATCTGCACTAGATCTGTCCACTGGTACCTTAAATTTGCAAGATCTGCTTGCTAGTACCTCAGATATGCAAGATCTACCCGTTGGTACTTCAGATCTGCACTAGATCCGCCTGCTGGTACCTCAGATCTGCTAGATCCGCCTGCTGGTACCTCAGATCTGCTAGATTCGCCTKCTGGTACCTCAGATCTGCTAGATTTGTCTGCTAGTACTTCAGATTTGCACTAGATCTGTTTGCTGGTACCTCAGATTTGCTGGATCTGCTTGTTGGACTGTCCAGAAATCTGTCCTTAGATTTTTGACTGCTGGGGTTTCCTCTCCTGTTGCACTCCTTGCACTTTCCTYCTTTGGACTTGATCTCTAGATGAAAATCCTTCTTCACATATTCAAGATCCCCTTGAATCGCAGTCCTTTGTGATTCAAGCATTTGAGCAAAAGTCCTTCTTTGCTGCTAAGTGGATGACTCAAGCATATGAGCAAAAGTCCTTCTTTGCTCCTATGTAGTCTCTTGTGTCTTTCTCCTTCACCTAGTCTTGCTTTTATAATCTTGAGTTATGACCGAATCAAACATAACCCTCATCTCCAAAGTGATTAACGGTTGAGATTAGATCTCACCTCATTTGAGATCAAGGGCTAAGATTCATTTAATTCACTAATGCTAATAACCTTAGCATTTCATTAAATTAAAGTCACTTAATTATAAAAGAACTTTACTTTAATAATTCCTTTAATTAAAGTAAATTACTAAGGTAGGAGGCTTTGGACGACTTGCACATGTCTAGACTCTTAGACCTGTGCGGAAGTACCTGTCCGATGTTACAAACATCAACACTGCCATTCATATCTTGGTGCTTCCTTTGCTTAGGGCCTAGAGGCTATGTCGGTGTTATAATTTGCTCCTGTTGCTTAGGTCTTAACTCAGCTACACGACCATGATGGAGGCTGACATATACATCGGAGCTTCTTGCTCCCACTGATTGTATAACTTGAGTATTCTTGCCTGAGGTTGATGCAACGATGCCATTCCCAAGTAGACACTAAGAATGACTGTTCCCACATGTCTATCAGTGGGTCATGGTTATTTCCATAAATTGTATTTAATGATTGTAAACTATATTTGATGTTAACGTTGTATTTAGTGTATGTAACCTATGTTGATATTTAACACTTTATTTATGTTGAATTTAATTATATAATAAATCAATTTTAATGTATTTAGAAGAACATATTGCACGAGAATCCATATTTTCTCTTAAAGGTAATATTTTTTTAATATATTTTAAAATTGTTTTATATATATGGACAAACTTGATGCCGAATCTTATCTGAATTCCATTTCAGAGCGTAAATTTTATCTGTATTTGATTTTCACTGAATTTACACACAAGCACAAACTATGTGACATTGATACACAATAACACTAATCAATATGTAATATTGTAATATATTGGATTAGGTATATTACAAGTCACACCCACCCTGGAAATGCTTTGAGCTTTGGGAAATACAGCAGAAAATTCTACCAAAACCAAATAAATTTGTGAAAGACAGCAGAAAAAATGCATAGATCTGCCACAAATCTGCTAAGCAGCTGTGTAAACAGAGAAATTTCCCTCTTAAATTGCAGAAATCACTAAAAAAATGCAGAAATTCAGCCTTAAAACAGAAATTGCAGTGAAATTTTCAGAGATCTAAAGCTGAAAAACCCAATTTTGTTTATTTTTGTTTTTATTTTTTTGAATTTAAGTTTTTGTGCATTATGGATTCTGTGCACTCCACACAGTTGTACAGCTTAAAAAATTGGCTGCCCCCCCAAAAAAATGTGCCTGGAACTCTGCAAATCAGTGTTACTCTCTCTTTTTCGATTTCAATCCTTGATTTAACCTGGATATTTTTTTTTAAATCTGGCTTTAAATTTAAACAAAACTGATTTTCTCTCTTGAAATCTGGACCTAGCTTTAAATCGAACAAAAGAATAATGCTCGTCTTTTAAACCAGAAAAACAATACCTAGTTTCGGCTGGCTTGAAACCGCTTCATCTTTTCGGTGTGTATCAAATGAAGTCCCTCAGTCTGTTATTGAACTTAGCAGTCCCTAAGCCCTTCTTGTACTTCACTTAGACTTCCTCTCACTGTGGCTTTGATACCATATTACAAAAACTGAACACACAAAGAAACCAGGAACACAAAGAGAGGATTGGAAGAGAGAAAATGGTTCATAGATATAAAATGAAGAGAGCAACCCTTTTTCTTATAACAATGAGATGATAGAAACCCTATGTGCATACGCTCCAAAATGTCTTACATGTACTTTAAGTTATTAATACAGCCATTAACCTAAGGTCAAAAAGTGAGTTTATTAATATGCCTAAGTCTATAGTGTAGACGACCTTTATACTCTAACAACTTTGACAAATAAATGGCCCTGTCTCACGTTATTGTTATTAAGTGATGGCCATCAAACATTTGCTATCTATTATTCAATTAGATATATTATTGAAATACTTGAGTGAGATGTTTTGTAAAACATTGCTTTAACTAATGGAATTCCAATGGTTTGTATGTGCAGAATGATGATGAAGACATGGTGTATATGTATAATGCTTACTTACACAAGATGCTTACAAGTTTTCTTTCTCACTCCATTGGACGAGAAAAGGCAAGTAGATTTTTATTCATGTTCTTTCCCTTAATGTAGCATATTAGATATTTCTCATCTAGAATTAAAATATATTGATGCATGGGGTTATGGTGAAGGAAAACTACCTTTATGTTGAGAGAATTAAGGAAACAATAGTGTCCAATTTGAAAATGGTAAACAAGACACAACTACCTAATATAAATGATAAAACTATGTTTCAGAGGCTTACAACAGCTTTCTCAAGTAACTGATATGTATGATCATATTCAGATATGTGGATAAACCAGTCATCTAACATTACCTTCAGTTATTAGACAACATTATTTGCAACAAATTCCTCCTATATATGGAACTTTGAATGCTTTGGAATTTTCTTTCCACCAAAATTTATTGAGAGGATGCATATAGCTGCACGTTTTTCAATGATATGGGCTCCATTAGATTACTTTTATGGCCAATACAGCTTGAGCATTGCAAACATCAGGAACCCTTGACATTCAGTGACACTTTGTACTTTTAATCATAAGTCCCATCAGTAATATGCTTTTAGAAATGGACAATTGTTTCAAAACCGGTGGGTTCCTAACTCAATTTTCGATAAGCTTATCTCCTAACTTTGATGTGAATTTCTTTAGTTTTTCCTTGGGGCTCCTGACCTTTAGACAGTGAAATCCCTGATAGGTCTGCTGCATTCTGAATAGCCTAAAGATTTTAAAGATGTTGACTTTATGCTATTCATTAACTTCCTCTTGAGATGAGATAAACAAGTAAAAATGTGGTTGAGACATTTACATATCAGCCTCAATTTTGTGAAGTTTACTCTAAATATATTGATGCATGGGGTTGTTGTGAAGGAAAACTGCATTTATGCTGAGAAAATTAAGGAAGCAATAGAGTCCAATTTGAAAATGGTCAACAAGATACAAATAACTAGTATAAAACTATGCTTCAGAGACTATAACTGCCTTTTCAAGTAACTGATTTGTGTGATCACATTCACATATGTGGATAAAACAGTCATTTAACATTACCTTTAGTCATTAGACAACAAGATTTAGCTGGTTCCCTCCACATCTCTCGACGACATTGTTGATCGAGCATTAAAGTTGGAAAATGAAGGTCACGGGAAGGCCCCATCCAATGGTTATGTTAGTGAACTTGTTAGTTTTTAAAGGGTGCATACTCATTAATAAACACACAATAGAGTGGAGAGAATATGGATCATTAGAATACACATCATAGGGAGCCCAAGAAAGGCTTCCAATGTATAGCTTACGTAGCACACTCTATCTACTATACTATCTCTCATGTACATTATTTTTAGCACCCTAAGATAGTTATGGTGCCAAAACCACTTAATAGTAACATTTATTGTATCTTGGTCACATGTTAGTAACTCTTAGTATCTAATATAGATTGACCAATATGTATATCAAGTCACACATGCATACTTATTTATATGTATGATAGAGATGTTGCTAAGGTACGAGTGATCAAAGGCTTGGCTAGGCTAGTTAAATTTTTGAAAGTAAAGGCCTTCTTAGGAAACACATGTTACTTGCATAAGTTTGTTAGACACCATGCTCTAATAGTAGGAGCGAGCAACATTGAAAGGAATATCCAAATCATATCACCATCTAGCCATGTATTTGAAAGTTGCATCCTAGTATTGCTTTCTCCGTTGGCTATCAATGTTGTGTTGAGAACTAGGGGTGGTGTGGGGTGTAAAGAAGGCATCAATCCTCTTCCTTTTGGTGCGGGTATGCCATCAATCCACTTCGACTTCCATATGTGGGAATCTTTGTACTTCTCCCTATCTCATCCTTTACCTCTTTTGTCTTGGCTTTATTCTCATGAACAACTACAGTAGAAGTCTGCATTTGGGATTTTATATCACCTGGGACTTTTAGACATGGCTTAACTTGCCGTTATATGCTTGCTAAGTGGCATTTCAACTTGTTTATCCCCTATTGATTTTCTTTCAACAATCGTTGCATATAAATTTCCCATTAACAAATTTGCTATGGTTCCATGTAGGGTCTCTAACAATGAAAATAAATCTACAAATAAAAGACTACCCTTACTTATTTGCTAAAAAGAAATTAGCAAATTTATAGAGAAATATTGAGGATTTGATTTGACTTTGGAATATCGATGTCTCACCTCTTCAACGATGGCCTAGACTGTAAGCATGTGATTAATGGTTTGCTGTGTGGGTCCGAATCTCACATGTCCTTTAGCTTTAAGGTGTCTCCAATCAAGCTGCTTAGATAGCTTGAGATAGAGGGCAGTGGAGTAGAGCTTCGAGAATGTGTGACCAACCATGATATATTTATAATTGATAGGATCGACATTGGAACTCGATTTTTGGATCGAGTGGACAATGTGATGGGACCAAGTCTGTGGAAAATCTGCGTTGACAACATAATTGCAAAGATCGGTAATGTGACCGTTAAGACTGTCACGACTATGCTTGAAGAAATCAACTTAAAACCCTTCTCATTTACTCTTTTGTTGGAATTCATTTGCTTTGACTACCTCTCAAATATCCTGGAATGAGAATAAGTAGCAATAGGGGAAACGAGAGGTGACCTGAATCACATTGTAGAGAGTGAAAGTATGAGAAAACATGGAGTTGAGGATAAGTTTAGGGTAGAGAGGGGAGTGTCGGGGGAAGAGGGTGCACCAAAATATTTTGGGAGAATGACATAGGGATGTGCACAATTCACATCTATCCTCTATGAGATAAAGAGGCATTTCTTTTGGTGAAGGAGCCAACTATTGGATTTTCTAAGATTAGTATAGGAAGAGTGATCATGAGTAAAGGTATACCGAAGCTCGCCATGGAGTGGCTTACAATCCTCATCATACCATTGACTCATGGGGAAAGTACCTTGCTTGGGGAAGGGGGAGAGGGAGGGTGATTGAGTAATGTGGGGATAAGATTTAAAGGTTGCCTCCAAATGGTTGAGGAAAGACAAGCATATTTGGTGGAGGCTATTCGAGGGGACAAAAACTAGGAATGGATGGGTAGCATTTGGAAAACGTGGGATAAGAAGTCTCGAGTGCCCTACTCATCGAGGAAGATATTGGTTTGAGGTGGGCCTGATGGAGGTAGGTTAGGTGTAGGGGTAGTTCAGCCCAAGGGGGAGAAAGAAAGAAGGTCATGGTTGGCTAAGGGATGAGGGTTACTGACAGGTGGTGTGCAAAGGTGATCAAATTCTAGTTGGTCATGAGAATGAAATTGTCTACAACACTAGCACCCTACTATGGGGGAGGCATGTGAAGTGGCTAGAGTTTGGGAAGTAGGGGAGGTTGTTCAGAATTAGTAACACTTGGGAATAACCAAGTCAGAGGAGGTGCTTGCATAATTTGTAAAAGGCTCCAAAGCACCCTCAAAGCGTTACTAAATTTGGGTAGATCTCCCAGATACAAAGTGTGTTTTCTGATTGATCTTGGAGAGCAATTTGGCAGGCTATGGCATGGCATTGAAAATCGTCCAAGAGGATGACCTTGCCCATAGCGAAATATTGAGTGATATTGGCATATAGATCCAGGTAAGGATACCCAATTGAATCACTGTGAATGGTGAAGTGGGAAGATGCCGGGGGAAAACTTCAGTGTAGATGTCTCTATGGAGAGGGGCTAGGCAGGTAACGGGTCCACATGAACTTGGTAAACTTGTAAGTAGCGACCATAGAAACACTGTCTCAAAGAGAGTAATTGGTCAATCAAGCTACACCACTTGAGCCTCTAACCCCAATAGAGCTCAAGGTCTCTTGTTTGCAAGAAGAAAATTGATGGTACTTAGGAATGCTCGTAAGCATCCGAATATGACTCGCATGGGCCTTGATAATGAAAAGGATATCTGATGACCCAAGAGCATCATATATCATGTCCAATGATAACCAAAAAGCCCCATTGCCATTCCAACATTCCACTGAAATCCCTGAGCCCTACCACCTCTTCCAACGAGCCCATCATTTGGAGAACATAGGGCAAGTCCACCTAGGAGAGGGGGCATATACCGAATGATTGTAGTGAGGTCCCTAACGGCTTCCCATAAATTGCCTTGTTGTGATAACTTGGTCTTTGGAGGGCTTGAGCTCAACAACATGGGATCTGGTGAGATCCTCCTTTAAGTGGATATGAGTGGAAGGGAGAAGTGTTGGAAATTTCATTTCATGCACTTGGGCGGTTAATGCAAAACTGAAATATCACCTTCTTCCTAGAAGGTTTCTTGGATCTTCGCCTTAGAATTGTTAGCCTTTAGGACTGTTGTAAATTAGAGTATAAAACAACAACATAAAGATCACAATAATTCACTTCAAGTAGTCCCAAACTTCCCAGCAATTCAAGGAAAATTAGATACCAAACAAAGAGATAAGTTTCAGCCCTTTCTAGGGAAACTTATGAGCTGATAAGCAGACCTGAAAATGCACTTTTACAGCAGTGTAACAAAGTAAAATCAGCTCCTTATATTCTTACTTAGATGCCGAATCACTTAACAATTTGCCCTTTCACTTATGTCCAATCACCAAGACATAAATGGCTGTAAATAACAAAGCATGAAGAACATATATAGCTGAAATTCAAATCTGAAAATGACACAAGATGTAGACAGCTTGAAACTTCATATGTAAGCTCAAGATGAAGTACAAGTACATACTTTAGCTTTCTCTCAAGGCTAGTACAAAAGCTCCAACTATCCAAAAAGCCCTAGCTAGGGTAAATAATCAAACACTAGCTTAACCAAGAAGAACTAAGTGCACGACTCTCTCCAACCCCACCTTCAAGGCAAGACGTTGTTCTCTTCCCTTCTTTTTCACAAATCCACTCGAGAGTCTTCTCGCAAAACCCTAATTTGAGATCTCCAAGGGATAAACCCTAACCCTAGAATTCCAAGAAGACCAAGAAGCCCTAATGCCGAGAGAGAGAGAGAGAGAGAGAGAGAGAGAGAGAGAGAGAGAGAGAATACAAGTGAAGACTTGAGAGAGAGAGAGAGGGGGGGGAGTGCGCACTCTCTTTGCCTAGTCGCATCTCATCGCAAGAGTGAATACAAGTGAGTGAATGAATATGTTGTGGAAAGATTATCTCTTTCCTCTATTTACATGAGAGGTAAGGGAAGCCAACACTACTATGTGGGCCTAATTCCATACAAACAACTTAGATGAACCTGTTATCGCACAATCTGTACTTGCCCAAAGCCCAAGGCAAGTGAGGTAAGATTGGTGTAACAAGGGGGTGACCTATCACTGTCACCTTAATAGGAGACCCCTTTTTGTTTAGGAGGATATCAAGATTACCCCAAGGGAGACATCCCCAGTGACCTAAAGGGTTGATAAGACTAAGGCAAGGATGCAAGAATACCCCCCTCTCATCGGTCACTCAAGTCAAAAGGTTCTGTAGGTCTTTAAGGGATGAAACAATAGTAAAGATGAACTGTACCTGCCTAGAACAAGAGAACAAAGAAAAATATGGCAGCTTTCAAGTACAAATTGATGTTAGTACTTCATAAGACCATGAACCTTCGAAAAATAAGATAGTTGATATAAAATTGCAGCAATACAATTGTTTACAACAACAATAAGTATTTTATAACGGCTGCAAAAAATATGCCTTGGAATTGCTGAAAAAGACAAGAAAAGGTAGCTTTAACTAGGCAGAATAATGATCAATTGTCACAAGCAATTTTTGCAATGTCTAGCTAGCATTAAATGTCAATTTTATGAAGAATTTTCTGTAGTTAGATGGCTGTAGCAATCCTTTGTAACAAGAAGAAGTATTAGTGCTCATAATTGCAAGGAAACATCATGTAAACTTAGCATTCATCAAGTGGATTGTTTGGCAATTATCACAAGCAATTTTTGAGTGAGTTAGATGCAAGTTATGTAGGTGTATGCAGCAAATTAGTGTAGATTAGTATGACTGTAGCAATGATTTGCAACAACAAGAAGTTAGCTAATGAATTAGTCTAGTTTAGAGTTAGTAGAAGTTAGCAAGAGCTTCAAGGAAGAGAGTTTGAGTGTTTGTTTGATCAATCATTCACCTAAGCAAGTGGACAAGTGCCTTTTAGGGCTTATGGAGTCAACAATAGCAACAACACAACTTGGAGAAAAGTAGCAATGATAATACTTGTCAAAGGAGAAGAGGTGGATGGAGGAGGTGTTGGCACTTCAAGGCCTCAAACATCCAAACCCTAAAGACAAATTCACTAGAGAGTAAGCAATTTTAGGCCCTAGCGAATCTCCCTTCCTTAGACTATTTGAAAAAAATGTATGCAATAGGCAATTAGAGTGAAGCTACTAGAGTGCTAGCACTTGAGGGTGTTAAATTTATAAGTAGCTGCAAGAGCCATTTTCCTCGAGGATGGCTAAGACCCTAGACGAGATCTAGGGCCCCCAGTGCACTCCTGGGGTACTTGGTCTGGGACCAAACAGTTAGTGCCATGGCAAAAGACCCTTGTTAGGGCCCCCAGTATACGACTGGGGTTCTTGGTCTAGAACCAAGCAGTAAAGACCCCTGAGAGGGCCCCCAGTA
>JASDQU010103850.1:136561-164351 GCA_032191745.1 Picea mariana
ACTCCAAGATCAAGTCACAGGTTCAGATCCAGAAGATCCCACCTTATATCGGCAGATCATTGGATCCTTGATGTATCTCGTACATACGAGACCTGACATCTGTTATGCAGTAAATGCTCTTAGCCAGTTCATGTGTGAACCTAAGCATATACATATGGTTGCAGTAAAACATATTCTGAGATATGTTCGGGGGACGATAGCTTATGGTCTCAGATACACCTCTAGTGGAGGTGTGATGCTCCATGGTTTTACAGATTCAGATTGGATGGGCAGTGCAGTGGACCGGAAGAGTACTTCCGGATATTGCTTCAGTTTGGGTTCAGCTATGATTTCCTGGTTCAGCAGGAAACAGGGCTCCGTAGCCCAAAGCATTGCAGAGGCAGAATACATTACTGCTAGTGCTGCTGGCAGAGAAGCAGTGTGGCTCAGGAAGTTACTTTCAGACTTGTTCAGTTCAGAGCTTGAACCCACAGTTATTCACTGTGACAATCAGAGCTGTATAAAGCTCACTGAGAACCCGGTGTTTCATGACAGATCGAAACACATTGAGATGAGATATCACTATGTCCGGGACATGGTTCAAAAGAACGTTCTCAGCATTCAGTATGTTCCGACAACAAAACTGACAACAGATATTTTCACCAAGCCACTGTCCTTGACAAAGTTTGTATACTTTCGTGACAAGCTGGGTGTAGCTGAGAATGCCTCTCTTGCTGAGAGGGAGTGTTAAATTTATAAGCAGCTGCAAGAGCCATTCTTCTGGAGGATGGCTAAGACCCTAGACGAGATCTAGGGCCCCCAGTGCACTCCTGGGGTACTTGGTCTGGGACCAAACAGTTAGTGCCATGGCAAAAGACCCTTGTTAGGGCCCCCAGTATACGACTGGGGTTCTTGGTCTAGAACCAAGCAGTAAAGACCCCTGAGAGGGCCCCCAGTATACGACTGGGGTTCTTGGTCTAGAACCAAGCAGTTAAAGCCCCTAGATAAGCCTAGGGCCCTTGGAAATGTCCAGGGTACCCATGCCTGTGGCATGGGTTGATCCTTGGTCTTTGACCTTGGTGGATAAGACCCCAGAAAAAGTTCTGGGGCTACTTGATCCTCGATCAAGTATTTTGTTGGTACATGACCTTCCTTGAAGAAGGACATAACCACATGAGGGATAAGTCCCATATGCAATGATGATAAAGTAATAAGTTCACTATGAAAAATGAAGGAATGAGTATTGCCACCTTGCTAAACCTCCTTTACCTTTACTTGTGTTGGTTTGGGGTTTTTATGTTATTTTTGTTTTGAGGGTCAATTAAGTTTAAATTAAAATATTTATTATACCATGTTTAAATTGTTTAATTTAAACATGATATTTTAATTATTATTTTAACTTAATTTTACCCCTAACCTAAACTATAAATATAACCCTCTCCTACCCTCAACATACACATCATTATTTTTTCTTGTCTTTAGAGTGAGAGGATCCTTTCCTTACTGCGGCCCCTTTGCTGTGTGTAGAGCCTCCTTGCTGCGGCCTGTTCTATCTTTCTATTGCAGGGTTTGTGTGGTGTGGCAGCGGCTCCCCTTGAGGGCTTACAGTGTGTGGCCTCTCTTGTTTTGGTTGTGGTAAATCTGCTATGTAGGGTGCGATCCCTTCTCCCATCTGCTGTGAGCTGAGTCTAGAGGGTGCGACCCTCTCTATCCTTGTTGTGTGAGGAGCCTATAGGCTACAACCTCTTTTTCTTCTGCTGTGGCTGAGTTTATAGGGTGCGACCCTCTCCCCTCTGCTGTGTGGTGAGCCTATAGACTACGACCTACTTTTGTCTGTTGTGGTGAGCCTGTAGGGTGCTGTCCCTCCTTATTTTTGCTGAGGTAAACCTATAGGGTTCGACCTCCTCTTCTGTTGTAATGAGGGTTTACCCACAATCCTTCTGTGTAGTGCCTTGTATGTTTTAAGCCTCCTTTTTGAGGGTTTGTCTTGTGAAGACCTGGTTTTATTTCTTTGGTGGCAAGAAAGATCCTTCACCTATTGGCAAGAGATCCAACCTATAAGCTGGATCTATGAACTGAACCTTTTCTGAGCATAATACAAATGGTTCTACATCTCTTGTGGTTGCTGTGACTTCTTCAAAGGTATGGTTTTTGTACCAGGTAAGCTGACTACTCATCATCTTCAGATCTGGATCTCGTTTTAACTTCAGTACTGTTTGATCCATTTAGTTTTGTGCATCAGCTATTAGATCTGAGTTATATATTGAGTTTATTTTGTCTACAAAGTTGATTTACTGTCTATGATCAGATTGGTCTTAGATCTACAGATCTGTGTAATATTTTGAGTTCAGCTTTATAGATCTAATTCATTGTTTTACTTTTATCTATATCTGTTCACTATTCTAGTAGTAGAGTTCTTGTCTTAACTCCTGAACTTTAGATCTGAGTTTCATTACTGATTATCAGCTCTACTTACTATTCTGAACTACTGTCTCACTTTAGATCTCCTAGATCTGTACACTAGTTAAGTGTCTGAGTTGTTATTTCTGAACTTTAGATCTAGAAATTGAAAAGATACTACTGTTTTTGCTTTACTGCCCTAATTCTAACAGAGGGCTCTAGTAGTCACTTCTAAACAAGGTGTACTTGAGAAATTTAGACAAGTAGAAAAGCTAGAGAGAGAAAGAAGTAACTTATGTTTCTCTCCATGGGTGTAAGCAAGCAATTTCATAATCATTAACATGAAACGAGTAAAATTCACCACAAGAATTTATTACATGAACAAATTGCAGATTTCCTACTTACTTCACCAAGAATAATCAAGCCAAACCCTAGTTGAAGATCCTCCACCATGAAAAATAGCCAAGATACACCATGAAATGCCTCTCCAAGAAGTTGCGCATTAGTTATTTAAGCCAATATCCCTTAAAGAGGGCGCAAATTTCAGTCCACACTTGTTGTGTGATGAGTTATGATGAAAAAAGGAGAGTACTTCCTCTCTATTTATACAAAACTAATGACTTTTAATTAATTTTAGGTCAAATAAAGGCCGACCTGGCCAATTTACATCAAAATTCAATTTTTACATAAATAAAATTAATTAAACCCTAAAACCATCTTCGAGGGTGACGTCATGCCCTTCTAGGGTGACGTTGAGCCCCTAAGGTGGAACGTCGGGCTCTAGATGCAGAACGTTTGGCCTCCAAAGGCCTTGGATGATGATGCCCACATGTGCCAACCAACACACAACTGCCCTCAAAATGAGAACCCTAGCTCTGGATGACTTTCAGGGTCATAATGGTGATGTCATGGACTCTCAAAGGTCAACGTCCAGGTGGAAAAGCAAGATCCCCCTGGGTCTAGGTCTACTAGGATGTCTCCAAGGGCAACGTCCTTCTTTCTTCCTTGTGCACATCTCTGATGTCTTCTTGCCCCTGGCTGGGGTTACAACATCCATTTGTGGGCTTTCAGCCCCATGGAGGTCCGAGCTAATCATTCCCCCATGTGTACCTGTCTACTGGGCAAGGTCCTGCAGCAACAACAAATTCTCCCTCCACGGGTTCATAAGTCACAGGGATCATAACATGTAAATCACATTCAATAATTAAATTACCCAAACATTTGCATCAAACCCCCCTTTACCCAGACAAATGCTCAAACACTTTATGCAATTTAACAAGTTAGGTTTAAAGAAGGTCTGAAGGTGTCCTATTGGGCTAATCCTCCTTAAGTTTGGGGTGTTTCTTAGGTGAGAACCAATCCAGGTCATTTAAGTGTATGAGGTGGCATGGGTAACCGTTTGGGCATGGGGTGCAGTGATAACAGGGAAATGTAAATCTTACCTGAGGGTGCCTTTGTAGAGGGCGAGCTGCACCTTGTCATAGATGCCATTTTTTCCTAGCCCATTCACTGCCTTTTATTCTTAGCTTCATTGCTTTTGATCTTTTGCTTTTATGCTTCAAGGGAAGAGTTGAGGGACACTGTCCTAGCTTGGTGACCAGAGGTGACAACGTTATCCACAAGCATTTCACGGAGATGAGAAGGTTGGCTCGTGATGAGACCCCCTTTCTCTTGGCTATGCCACCAAGAGCCACTACCCTGGTTTGGTGACTAGATAGATGGTAGTGTCATACCGCTACATGCCCATGGTCATAATAGGTCGGCTCATGATGAGACCTCCCATCCACCAATTAATACCTTGAGTGTTTATTTATCTTATGGGTTCCCTTTTCTTACTGATAAGCTTTTTACTGCTTTCTCGAGAATCCCTGGGCGAAGCATGTCAAAGGTTTCATTTTTGGCTTTTAACTCTTGCCAACTACTTTTACCCTTTGGGCCTTTAGCCCCTTCTTCCCACAAGGCAAGGTACAACCCTTCCTAATGTGGCAAATCCCAATGCCTGAACAAAGGTAGGGGGGAAATGAGAGGAATAAAGATGGAAAGTGGTAAGTATGGAGAGAATGAACGATGAACTTTGATAGACCTACCCAGTGGCAACCCATCCTAAAGGGAGATCAACTTACTAGGGCATCATGTCACCCTTCCAGGTATGAACAAGTCAAAAAGCATAATTTCCAAGCAAATGTTATGAAATGAAGGAGAATTCAATGCAACATATTCAAGTGCTTCAAGAATCAGAGTGACACATACCATGATAACCGGACTCATTACGTCATGGACAAGAGTTACTGCTACTTCAGGACCAAGCTGGTGGGATGGACACTGTTGATGTTGATAAAGAAGCTGCACTGAAGAAAAGATGGGCCCTCTGGGGCCATGCTCAAGTCATCCGGCTCTCGCCCTCCATGTCTTGGACCTGTGGGCCTCGAGACACGATCTCATTAGTTATCCCTAGGGTTGGGGATAACATCTGGCTCCAACTCGGGGAAAGTGCTCACCATAGAGCGCATGAGAACCTCAACATCTTTGGTATGACCTGTGCCTGCTAGATCTCAACAAAATGTATTAGTAATGCTTAGGGCGGTGATATCACTCCTTGTTCACATATGATATAAAAAGAGCATCTCTAATCTAGCATATAATCATAAGCATACATATATACAAAATGGAAGAACACAATATGAAAATGAAACTATAACTATGCTATCATGATATGCAGTTGGTATATACAATGGATGAAAATGCCTACCTAATCTAACTTACCTGTACTTACCTGTGAAGTCAAGTCTTTACCCCATGATGGGGTTTGAGAAGGCCTCCATTAACTGGTAATGGATGTTTTCTTCCTTCTAACGTAGACAAATAGTAGGCATCGTTGACTGACTTCATTCTGATTCTGAAAGGTCCAAGCCAAAATTGCGCATTCCCTTTTGTTAGCACCAGAAGTCACTCCTAGAGTGCAACAGGAGTAAGCCTGATACCCATCAGTTTATATGTCATAATTTGTTTATGAAGGGTGATCGGATGGAAGTAAACTTAGAACAATATCATTTTAACTCAGAATCCCAGACCAGGCTATGCATGAACAGGTGAGGTCTCGATCTAACTTCCGTCAGTAAGTTGAGTTTAAGATGAGCAGAGGGAAGACTTGTTGAGAATGATGAACGAGACTACTATGGGCATCCGACCTTTTGGCAGCTCGGAGGAGAAAAACAAGATACTGAAATATGTGTAACTGACACAGTTACAATGACACAATGATAACTCGATTGGATCTTCCAATTGAGAGCATCGCAATGCTACTATAACAGCTTGACTGGATCCTCCAATTCCAAGCTATTCAGTGTGAGAGAGAAGGGTAACACAGGAAACTGATTAAAACTGGTGATAGTATTGTTATGATCAAACATACATCACAACAACACAAGTACCCTCGACTGGATCCTCCAATTCCAAGTGTTTAACACAATTGTTTACAGAGAGATGGAAAGAAGCTGACTTTCATTAAACAGGAAGTCTCAGATACAAATGCATAACCAGGAAACCGGAGCTTCATCAAAACTTTACAATTCGAGAGCTTAGCTCTACCATCGATGCCTACAAAAATATAAAAAATGAGTATATATACTCAGAGCGATCCCCTCCCTTAATGCAGGAGAGTTCGCTGAGCTGCTTCATTTAAGGCTTTACGTGTGCATGATCATCTTGCAGACTGTGCACGCAGCTTCTTGTCTGACACTGGTTCAGACGGCATGGCTTTCGCAGGGAACCAGTCCATCGGGGTACCACAGGCTGACTGCTTCTGACCTTTCCCCACACCTTCCATTTATGGATTGAGCTGAGGTTTCAACCACCTGCTCAATTTTCATTAACTGCTTCTTCCATGGAGGGTGGTCGAGACTAAATACACAGGGGATGACCACGTGCCTCCCCTCAAATGCATCTCGRCGTTTTCTTTTCGGGGACCTTCACCTCTCCCAGACCTTTGCTATTGCGATGCCCAAAATCGCGAAACTGTGGTTGAGATTGGCGGTCATATTTGCTTCGAGACGGATGACCAMGATCTACTCACCATTAAACGACCCCGACCCTCATCTGTTCAGGCCCCATTTCATACAACCTTGAGGTTGTGATCGTGCCCGACACCTAAGGTACTTTGTGAATATCGCGTATCGACAATGGGAAGGAACCGACCCCATGTACCCTAGACTCCCGGTAGCCCAAAAGCCGAAACAACAGATCTTACGGCTCGGATCTTTCCCCATTCAACGGTCCTGATGTGTCGGGACTTCTGCTTTTGCATATCTGCAATGGAGAGGAGCGACCCCTTGTCCCTTAGAATCGCGATAGCTGAAATCGCGACGGGGCGTAACTTGTGTTGGCGCCTCCCTTACCCCTCGTCCATATGGTCACCGGCTAGGACCATGGGCTCAACCCTGACGCTTTTGCATTTCGCGTTTCGCGTTTCGGGGTTTCGGGCTATGGGTGCATACRTCGACGAGAACCCCGAAACGTCGATTCCCAAAACAACTCAATTGGTCACTATTCTTCGTGCAACTCCGCGATGGCCGTCACCTGATGGCCGTTGATCTGCTCAATTAATGGATCCTCGCCATTGAAAACTGATCTTTGCCCACTTGCTTGATTTGTGTTACTGTTCAACCGTTCTCGATGCTGCAAATAGTGAAAATGGGGATTTGGTCGACCAAACTCAGGCTTGGGAAGACAAAGGTTCGGTGATAGAGTATAGAAGGAGGAGGAATCGACCATTTAGGAGGGATAGAGGAATTTCAGGACCAATCTCCTTCGGGCGAATTTGTCGGAGAAAAACTGGTCGATTGAGCAGGATGATTGTGATGAAGAAAGATACATGTCGGGAGGGAAAAGAAAACTACAATTTTGGTCTGCAGAAGGGGACAAACGAGGAAAACGCAGATATAAGAAGAAAACGCAGACCGCCAAGGTCTTGACAGGATTATGTGCTAACACCTTTAACATTGTTAGGCTCTCCTTTCTTTGTGTCCCACATGCAAACCGTATCTCCTTCTTGATACTCCTTTGCTTCAAACTTGGTTGTTCCCTGTACAACTCTAGTATATTGTCTTGAGGGAGGAGGGTGGGATTCAGCTGTAAGGACTTCTTGTTGGCTTGGTTTAATCAATATGTCATAATCCCCTTTCTTTAGTAATTTGACAGTTCCATCTTCTTTGTCCTTATATTTATCTAAAAGTTGTTGATACTCCTCTTTCTTTGGCCATTGTATCTCATCGAAATCTTCCTCTGAAGTGAAAGGCAAATCCTCTGGAGAAAATATAGGAAGGTTTTCCTTAACTGGCTCATGTGTCTCACTGATTTCAGTATCATTGTTGATTTCTTGTACATGGGCCTTGGCCATTGGCATATTTGGAAGACGTTCTATTGTCCCATTTTTCATAGGCACATTGATATAAATTAGATCCATCTTTAATGTACCTCCCAACATTGCAGCAAACTTCATGGACAAAAGCATCCCCCACACATCAGGGACATCCACCACCACAATATCCATATGGATCACTTTCTCAGGATATTTTCCAAGGCGTACTTGAACATTCTCAACTACCCCATGAGTGGGTATGGTCCTGGATTCAAAACTGCATACATTCCTATAAGGCCGTGTAGCCTTTAGGCCTAGTTGCTCCATGACTTTCAAAGGTTGAATCTTAAGAAGACTTAAGTTACTACTCTTCTCAGATTCATCTTTTACTTGGATAACATAATCATTTTGTTGCTTACTCCAAATGAATGTTTGCTGAACTCTTGACTCCATAACCCTTTAAAGGCACTAGTCCTTACACTCCTTTTGTGGAGAGATCAAACCAACACTCAAACCTTGAACTTTTTAGCTTTCACTAACTAAAACTAACCCTAACCTAGCCTAAAGCATTAATATATTTGCTGCTGTTATAAAAGATTGCTACAACCATCTAACTGCAGCAAATTTTCTTCAAAACTGACCTTTAATGCTATCTAGACACTTCAAAAATTGCTTGTGACAATTGATTATCATTTTGCCTAGTAAAAGCTACCTTTTCATTGTCTTTTCAAGGAATTTAGAAGCATATTTCTTGCATCTGTTATAAAATACTCATTGCTGTTGTAAACTTTCATGTTGCTGCAATTTAATATCAGCCAACATATATTTCAAAGGTTTATTGTCTTATTGAAGCACTAACCTCATTTTGTACTTGAAACTGCCATATTTTGTCTTGTTGTCTTGTTCTGGGCAGGTACAATTCATCCATTTACATTTGCTTCATCTCTTAAGACATACAAACCTTTTGACTTGAGTGACCAGTGAGAGGGGGGTATTCTTGCATCCTTGCTTTAGCTTCATCAACCCTTTAGGTCACTAGGGACGTCTCCCTTGGGGTAATCTTCACATACTCCTAAATAGAAAGGGGTTTCCTATTAAGGTGATAGTGATAGGTCACCCCCTTGTTACGCCAATCTTGCCTCACTTGCCTTGGGCTTTGGGCAAGTACAGATTATGTGATAACAAAACCCTTGTAGATCACACAAGTGAGACGCCTACTCTAGACTACAAGTGTCATGCTCCAATGGTGATGTTGTGCACAATAATGACTCCAAGGTGATATAGCTACATAAAGCAACTCCACACTACTCCATCACGAGCTTCCATAGACTCCATCTATCCTTTGAAGCAATGTACTCCACTAGTTCAACTACCCCTTGGAAGAACATCGTTGATGCCCTGGGCGTCCTTGAGTCATCTCCAATCCTCCGAACAAGAAACCAAAATGCCACATGCTAACTAGGGCTTAAAGCCCTCTTCCACGATGCACAACATTCCAAATTCCTTGTAGAGCGTTCTCCAAATAAGTGGCTCTTCCATGAGGCCTCAATGAAAGGCATCCACCTTATTTCCCAAAGATCTCCAACACCCAAGGGAAGAACATTGAGCTTGCAATCAACTGAGGTTAAGCATCCACTAAGCAAGCCGTCTCAACTATGCATATCCATCACGTATCGTCTCTCATGCTAGAATCCGTCTTAGACCACCCAAGAGTTGAACATACAACTTGTACCACAAATCTCACGAAGCACCCCCAAACATGGTGTAAATTCTTTTGGCATAATCCGAAATCTAACAAGAAGAGCTTTTACTTGGCTCGAAAGCTAAGAGATAGACATTACAAGAGAGACATAATTGAATGGAACCAACCAACAAAACCCTAATTTTACAATAAAGAGAATGAAGTAGCACTTGGGCATAATAACTGTAAAGAGAAAAAAATAAATCTAAGAATAAATGATGTTTGAATGCGTAGATAAGATAAGACGTGAGATGCATATTATTAATCAATATGATACATATATAGATACAATGATGTTTGACGCTTTGATATCCTAAGACGTCTCATGGACTCCCAATGACGGTTCACGTCTAGTGACCTTTCATATTCCTTCTCCAAGTAACCCTTAACGGATTACGTTTCCAACATTACCCCCCTTAATCTGAAAGGGTATATGTGAGTTCAAGGTGAGAGGTGATATCTTAAAGTGGGCAACTGAAATATGGAAGTGTGCAGCTGTTGATGGTTGAATGTGCTCTCAGAATCTGGTGGTTTTGGGATGATCACAAGCCAAATGGCTAGAAGAAGCTGATGTCTTCTATTAAATGGTGATGGTGGTTTAAGGAAGACCACAAACCAATCTGGTGGTTTAAGGATGACCACAAACTCTGGAACTTGCTCTAGGCTCAATGGTTTCTGGAACATTTTGTAAGTTAGCTAGAAACTGCAAGCTGATGCCCTTTGCTAATTGGAAGTGCTCTCGATGCTGGTTTAAAGATGACCATAAATTGTGATGTTTTTCTACTTTAATCCTAGGGATGGCACATGTGACAAAATGCCTTGTGATTCAGTTAACACTGTGAGATTGGTCAATGAGCATTGACCTTAGTTGCCCTAGATCATTGCAGGTTGTTTCTCATCACCATTTTTTACCTAGCCTTGGTTGCTAGGAGAGTTGGTGGGTGACATTGTTCTTGACACATATTTGTTGGTTTTTATTGTTCCGAGGGGGGTTGCATATTTTTCATTTTTTGTTTTTCTAGTGAGACTTTTGTCTTTTTGGGGGTTGTCGATAGAGTTGATGTTTAACTCTTAGGTTTGATTAAAAATTTCTCCATAGTGGGTTTGTGTCACAATTGGACTAGAAATCCCAAAAATCTTTCTAATTCGGAACCAACTAGTTTTGACTACTATGATATTAGGGTGCAAGTAGCATGTATGTTCGTCGTTGAGGTTGCATTTAGCACAAATTTTGTTTGGTTCCCTTAAACTTTTATAGTAGAAGATCATTATCTTCCTTAGAAGAACCGTATTTTTAGACTATCAATTTGGTGACCAAGATTTAGGAGTATTTATTTGTTGTTTTCTTTTGGGATTTGTGGGGGTATCATTGTCTTGCTGATGGCTTTTCTAAACATGAGGGTCAAAGGTGTTTTGACTTTTTTCCTTCACAAGATGCTTCACCATAGGCAAAAAAATCTCTTGTGATAGATTCTCCTAGATTTCCAACTCTAGGCTCATCACATGCCACAAAAGCTTTGGTGAATTGGTTACTACTATGAGATTTGTCATGTAGTGTAGACCTTAGTGGCCCTAGCTCAATTTCAACTCATTTCTCATCACCATTGTTTTCTTGGACTTGCTTTAAGGAGAGTTGTTGGGCAACATTCGTCTTGCCACATCTTCATTAGTTTCTATTGTCCTAGGGATTCTACTTGGACATACTTTTCTTAGTTTTGTTCCCTTTTAACCCATTTGGGTTTTCTTGTGTTTCATTGTAGTTCTTGTAAAACTTGTTTTTTATTATGTGTCTTGTGCATTTTCTAGTTCTTCTCATTGTCTTATATATTGACAAATTTTCTTGCTTACTTGGATTGGTACCACCCAAAGCTCGCCCCCTTTAAAAAAAAGAAGCCTCTTGGGCTAGAGATGGCATTCTACTCTAATTTTAGTGTTTATTTCAATTGATAGGCGATCTCATAGTTTGCAGTGACTATGTGCAACACCACATATCGCACAGACTCAAGGCACCCTTTGGTGAGTTGATGTAATGTCCCTTTCCAAATAGGAGCTCCAGAGAGGAGGCTTAATGGTCTAAACCGCCCCATTAGACTATAGCTACGGCCAGAAAAGGGGTAAACATGGTTACTAGAGGTCACTCCAGTGAAAGGTGTTATGTTCGGAAAGTGACATTGAGCTAAAAGTGGTTAAAAGCGCTTTTAAGCCAATATGAGCTAAAAATACAACATATGAGCTAAAATTAGAAGTCAACAACGAATTAGGGTTTCAATAGTGAATTATGGTTTAGAAAAGCTATAAGAGAAGGGTCAATGACCTAATTCATCATTATGCAGATTTTTGACTTGTCATTGAGGAGAGAGGCGCATCTCAGGAGAGATAGTTCAATGGATTCCAGGAGGAAGACACTAGTTGGTTGATTTCGATGTTGAGAGACACACCCTAGTCATCGGGAAGATCACACAGGTCTTCTATCATTCTTTAACAACAGTTACATAGGTTTCAGCAGCAAGGGCACACTTATCCAGGGTGAGGGTGTAGCTTGTGAGGAGGTTCAGTGGATCGACTTACTCCATCCAGGGAGAGTTCATAGATTCCCCTCCGACCCAATTGAGAGGAAGGCAAGGCACATCTTTTGCCTGGTTCCTCGTCAGATTCTGATGGAGGAATCATCTGGGGCACATTTTCCAGACTTGGGAGTGCGACACTTTCGGGGTTCCTGAGCGATCATCAGATCAGATCGAGGGAAACCCTTCTGACCCCTTTTCCAGTAGGCCAAGGCGATCATTTTGAGATATATCTCAGTCGATTCCGACGGTGGAATCACTAGGGCACAGTTTTCCAGTGATAGAGGAGCGCATTCCCCCAGGGGGATCCATCTAGGGTCCAGACACACCAACAGAGGGGCCGGTCAGTCACTAGGACTGAGAGCTAGAACAGGGCGCACCATTTGGGATAGTTTCCAGGCCATTCCGAGAGGTTTAGCCACCGGGGCGAACTTTCCGGACTTTCAGCAGTGACCATGCGAGCTGCCCCAGTTCTAGCTCATCCATTGATCCCATAGTGCTCATCTATTATCGGGTATTATCATTTAGTTTGCTTATTGTATTTCGGCTAAGATCCTTTTGTCATTTGATCTAGCCGAATGATTCGTTTTATTCAGCCGCATTCGACATTTGTACTCCGCAGAGACATCATGATATAAACTTTGCAGTCTTTTGTCACATTTGTTATTTGTATGATCATTTATATGCTGTAAACCATTAATCCTACACACACATTAGAAACATTTCCTAGACTAGCTAAGTCAGTGTTGAATTTAAAGCAGCTGCAAGAGCCATTTTTCGGGAGGATGGCAAAGACCCTAGCTGAGATCTAGGGCCCCCAGTGCATTCCCGGGGTTCTTGGTTTGGGACCAAACAGTCAGAGACATGGCAAAAGACCCTTGTAAGGGCCCCCAGTAGATAACTGGGGTTCTTGGTCTGGGACCAAGCGATAAAGACCCTTGTAAGGGCCCCTAATAGATAACTGGGGTTCTTGGTCTGGGATCAAGCAGTAAAGACCCTTGTAAGCCCCCCCAGTAGATAACTGGGGTTCTTGGTCTGTGACCAAGCAGTAAAGACCCTTGAGAGGGCCCCTAATATATGACTGGGGTTCTGGGTCTAGGACCAAGCAGTGAAGTCCCTAGATATGTCTAGGGCCCATGGACGTGTTCCAGGGTACCCATGTCTAAAGCATGGGTTGATCCTTGGTCTTGTATCTTGGTGGATAAGACCCCAGATATGTTCTGGGGCAACCTGGTCCTTGATCAGGTAGTTGTTGGTGTGTGACCCTCCTGAAGGCTGGCATGACCACATGAGGGATGTATCCCATATGCAGTGATGATAAAGTTGATTGGTCACCTTGAGAAGTATATGGACATGTGTAAACCTCTCCTAAACCCACCACCCTTGGTTTTTAGGCTTAAGTTTGTTTGGGGGTTTGTATTTTGTATTTTGGGGTTAATATAAGAAATATTTAATTAATATAAATTATAAATATATTCAATTAATATTTATATTAATTAAATATACTATTTTTAATTATATTTCTTTATCCTAACCCTTACCTAAAAGTATAAATAAGAACCCCTCCCCCTTCACTCTTACACTCACTTATTCTCTCCTTTTATAGAAAGTGGCGGATTGCTCTCTTGGTCTGCGGCCTCTTGGTGACAGTTTGCGGCCTCCTTGTTTCAGCCTACGGCCTCCTTGTGACAGTGCTCAGCCTTCCTTCGACAACAACTCGACCCTCCTTTTTGTGACAGCCAGGTCCTTGCTTGTTTGCTTGATGCTGTGTGAGTGTTGAGGGAGTGTATGCCTCTGGTGAAGTATTGCTATTGCTGCTCTCCTTGACTGTGACAACCAACCGACCCCCTTCTTCTACCAGTGATACCCTCCTAGCAGCCTGCCGTCCCCTTTCTTAGAACAGATCTGGGATCTGGGATCTGTGAGGCCACGTCATCKTATAGGGATAGCTGATCATTCACTACAGGCAGCCATCCCTCCTTCTTCTGGCTGTTTATTTTTGTGTGAGGGTTTGGGTTTTTGGTGTGAGGGTTTTATGGTGGTTTGACAGTCAATTACTTCTCTTGACAGAGATCTGACCCTTGAGGCAGATCCATGACACATAAGAYTTATCCGAGCATATTCTAGTGGCTTATTATCTCTCAGGTGTGCCATGCTCCTCTTCTTCTTACAAAGGTAGGATTATCAAGAGGTAAGTTACTTACAGTTCAGATCTCTTTTGTTCATGCTCAGATTTATTTATTTAGCCTACATCTATCTTATATGCATGTTCAACTTTACCTACTGTTTATCTAAATGCTGTTTATAATTAGAAGTAACTTCTAGTTCAGATCTGAATATGCATGTTTAGCTTTACTGTTTATCTAACTGCTGTTTATGATTAGAAGTGACTTCTAGTTCAGATCTGAATGTCTTGATCACGCAGAAATTGTCTATGGTTCAGATCTATATTGTTGTTCATGTTCAGGCCTATTTTTCAGATCTAACACTCTAGTGTGCTCTGAATTTGGTTATATTTATCTGCTGTTTATGATCATAATTAGTTTCTAATTCTGATCTGAGTGTTTTGCTCACTCAAAACTGTTTAAGCATTAGGTCTATCTGTTGTATTTGTTCAAATCTAATTTTTGATTTATATCTAACTATTCAACATGCTTAGAATTTTTGAAGTTTAGATCTGTATAAGTTGAATGTGTTTATGCTGATTTTGTCTACAGAATTTTGAAAAAAAAAAGGTAGATTCTTGTTATCTTTACCAATTTCTAACATGGTTTCAGAGCTTAGGGTGTGAAAAGAGCTCAAGGATACAAACTTGACCCTGCATAGATCCATTTTGTTAGGGTTGTTTTGCAGATCAACAACATCTCTCTTACTAAACTGATTCAGATCTCAACATGGCTTCCTCATCAGTCAAAGTTGAAGACAAACTTGTAGGGGCTGCAAACTTCAATGCTTGGAAATGCAGAATAGTGAACATTCTTGAAGAGAATGATCTAGAAGAGTTGATCTCTAGGAAAATTGAAGAACCGACCTCAAACACAGCCAATGCAACATATAAAAAGAAACAAACCAAGGTTAAAAGAATCATTTTTGATTCTGTCAAGGACAGCATGATGCCCATCATTGGTCATCTAAGGACTGCCAAAGATTGTTTTGATGCCTTGGCAAACCTCTATGAAAAGAAGGCACCAACTCAGAATTTTTTTTTGAAGAAACAATTACGTACTTTGAAAATGGGAAAAGATGATTCAGTTGCTACCTTCTTCTCCAAGATTGCTCAAACCAAATATCAACTTATTGCTATAGGAGTTCCTGTAGATGATGATGACCTTGTGCAAATTACATTTGATAGACTTCCTGATACTTGGAGAGTTTTTCTTGCATCCGTAAATGGAAGAGAATCCCAACCTAACTTTGAAAGATTGTGGCATGACTGTTTAGAAGAAGAAGGAAGACTAAACAACATAAATGATCATTCAATTCTAAAAGATCATGCCCTTGCAACAAAAGCCAAGAAATGGAAGAAGTTCCTTAAATCAAGAGGCAAAGGTAAGAAACCCCAAGGTAAGCTATCTCATTTTAATCTTCATTTATCTAAAGTTAAATGTTTTAACTGCAATAAGCTAGGACACTATGCAAGAAATTGTAGGAACCCTTCCTTTCAGCAGAAAAGAAAAGGAAGATTCCAAGCCTCAGTTGCCACTAAAGAGGCTAAACCTCAAGAGGAGCCTCAAAGAAGATAAACTAGGGCTGCCACCAAAGAGCAAGAACAACAAAAATAATATTATCTTATCTCAGCTCTTTCTGGCACCATTACCAAGTCTGAGGAGATTTGGTTAATGGACATCGGTGCTTCTAAACACATGACAAGCTTCAAACAAAATCTTGAAAACTATCGGGACAAGAAATTTAATTTAAAAGTGGAATTGGGTAATGATGGTACGTATGACATAAAAGGTTATGGATCTGCTTCCTTCCAATTCCAATCAGGTAATATCTTTCATATTGATGAAATTCTTTATGTTCCTGGTTTAAAGAAAAATCTAATCTCAGTTGCAGTGTTAGAAAGCAAAGGTTACTCAATTGCTTTCATCAGAAGGAAGGCCCTCATGTGGTCCTCAGATGAAGATATAAGCACTGCTATGACTATTGGAACTCGTGAGAGTGGACTTTATAAAATTACAGGTCAGGTTGTTCAAGCTCTAGCTCACGAAACGATAAATCCCTGCGAGCTTTGGCACAAAAGACTTGGACATCTCAACTACAACGCACTTCCAGGTTTGCAAAAGATGGTGACAGGTATGCCAATATTTTCTTTTGAGCATGATAGTGTTTGTAGAATTTGTGCACTCGATAAGAATACTAAGAAACCCTATCCTCACAGCAATAGAAAATCTAATGGCATTCTAGATCTAATTCATTCTGATCTTTGTGGGCCCATGACTGCCCCATCTATGAATGGTTGTATTTACTATATCATTTTTATTGATGATTGTTCTCATAAAACTTGGATTTATTTCTTAAAGACTAAAGATGAATCCTTCAGCAGATTTCAAGATTTCAAGAATCTTGTTGAAAATCAAACAGGAAGACACATCCGAGTTTTCAGGACAGATAATGGTAAATAATTTCACTCTTTCAAATACGATAAACTCTGTCGGGCTTCTGGAATTAAGAGGGAGCTAACTGTGCCGTACAACCCTCAACAGAATGGGGTTGCTTAAAGAAAGAATAGAACCATCTGTGAAGCAGCCAGGGCCATGATGTATGACCAAAACTTACCTTTATCTCTTTGGGCCGAGGCTGCCAGTACTGTAGTCTACATTCAGAATAGATGTTCACACAAAGCCCTTGAAGCGGAAACTCCTGAAGAAGTTTTCACTGGAATTAAGCCCTTAGTTGATCACTTGAGATTCTTTGGCAGTCCAGTCTATATTCACATTCCAAAAGAGAAGAGGACTAAGCTAGAGCCCTCCGGAAAGAAAAGAACTTTTGTGGGATACAGTGAAACCTCTAAAGCTTACAGGATCTATATCCCAGGTCAAAAGTTCATCGAAGTAAGCAAAGACGTGACTTTTCATGAAGAGGCAGCTTTCTGTCAGGCCAGAGAACTTCCATGTGATTCAGAGGAGCAGGAAGCTCCACCACTTGATTCTTCAGATTCTCCTCTTCCAGATGAGCTGAGGGAGGAAACCTCAAGACTTCCAGTCGATCCCTCAAGGGATACTATTGAGTTTCCAATGGAGATACCTCCTATTAAAAGGAAACCAATCTGGTGTCGGGAAATATTGAAAGAAGCAGAAAAACATTCAACTCCTAAGGGCACCTTCAGAGAAAGCAATAAACCAGATAAGTACTCCGGTCTCATAGTCGAGTTGAATATTGTGATTGATTCAGAACCTTCCACATTTGTAGAAGCCTCCAAACATCTAGTGTGGAAAGATGCTATGATTGAAGAATATGATTTTATTCTAAAGAATGATGTATGGACAGTAGTTCCTAGACCTCATGGCAAATTAGTGGTAACTTTCAAATGGCTTTATAAGATAAAGCATGCAATAGATGATAGTATTGAAAAATACAAGGCTAGATTCGTGGCTCGTGGTTTCTCTCAGAAAGAAGGAATTGACTACGACGAGATTTTTGCTCCAGTTGCCAGATATACTTCAATCAAGATTATCATCTCTCTTGCAGTAGTTTTTGGTTGGAAACTTCACCAGATGGACGTTAAGACTGCTTTTCTTAACGCTGAAGTTGAGCAAGAAGTATATATCGAGCAGCCTGAAAGATTCGTGATTCATGGGAAAGAATCTCATGTGTGCAAACTCAAGAAAGTCTTGTACGGGTTGAAGAAAGCTCCAAGAGCTTGGTATGGTAGAATAAACAACTTTCTACAGAGTCTTGGATTCACCAAGAGCATAACAGATCCCAATCTTTATATAAAGATTGTACAAAATCATCCAGTTATCTTAGTCTTATATGTAGATGATCTGTTCCTCACTGGAGAGGAAAACTTGATAGCTCAGACTAAGAGGGAGCTTTCAACAGAATTCGAAATGAAAGACTTGGGGCTCATGCACTATTTTTTGGGTTTGGAGGTATGGCAGAAACCAAGAGAGATCTTTCTCTCACAGAGTAAATATGCAGTTGATGTGCTTCGCAGATTTGGTATGATGGACTGCAAGTCCATGACCACTCCAATGATCTCTAATCTAAAGAAACTACAAGATCAGGTTATAGGTTTAGATCTAGAAGACCCCACCATATATCGGCAGATCATTGGGTCTTTGATGTATCTCGTACATACGAGACGAAACATTTGTTATGCGGTAAATGTTCTCAGCCAGTTCATGTGTGAACCGAAGCATATACATATGGTTGCTGTGAAACATATTCTGAGATATGTTCGGGGAACGATAGCTCATGGTCTCAGTCTTCAGATACACTTCCAGTGGAGGTGTAATGCTTCATGGATTTACAGATTCAGACTGGATGGGCAGTGCAGTGGATCGGAAGAGCACTTCCGGATATTGTTTTAGTTTGGGTTCAGTTATGATTTCCTGGTCCAACAGGAAACAGGGCTCCATAGCCCAAAGCACTGCAGAAGCAAAATACATTGCTGCAAGTGCTGCTAGTAGAGAAATAGTGTGGCTTAGGAAGCTACTTTCAGACTTGTTCAGTATAGAGTTTGAACCCACTGTCATTCACTGTGACAATCAGAGCTGTATAAAGCTCATCGAGAATCCAGTGTTTCACGACAGGTCGAAACACATTGAGATGAGATATCATTATGTCCGTGACATGGTACAAAAGAACGTTCTCAACATTCAGTATGTTCCAACGGTAGAACAAACGACAGATATTTTTACCAAGCCACTGTCCTTGACAAAGTTTGTATACTTTCGTGACAAGCTTGGTGTAGTTGAGAATGCCTCTCTTGCTGAGAGGGAGTGTTGAATTTAAAGCAGCTGCAAGAGCCATTTTCCGGGAGGATGGCAAAGACCCTAGCTGAGATCTAGGGCCCCCAGTGCACTCCTAGGGTTCTTGGTTTGGGACCAAACAGTCAGAGCCATGGCAAAAGACCCTTGTAAGCCCCCCCAGTAGATAATTGTGGTTCTTGGTTTGGGACCAAGCAGTTAGACCCATTGTAAGGGCCCCCAGTAGATAACTGGGGTTCTTGGTTTGGGACCAAGCAGTAAAAACCCTTGAGAGGGCCCCCAGTATATGACTTGGGTTCTTGGTCTGGGACCAAGCAGTTAAGTCCCTAGATATGTCTAGGGGCCCTGGACGTGTTCCAGGGTACCCATGTCTAAAGCATGGGTTGATCCTTGGTTTTGTACTTTGGTGGATAAGACCCCAGATATGTTCTGGGGCAACCTAGTCCTTGATCAGGTAGTTGTTGGTGTGTGACCCTCCTGAAGGCGGGCATGACCACATGAGGGATGTATCCCATATGCAGTGATGATAAAGTTGATTGGTCACCTTGAGAAGTATATGGACATGTGTAAACCTCTCCTAAACCCACCACCCTTGGTTTTTGGGCTTAAGTTTGTTTGGGGGTTTGTATTTTGTATTTTGGGGTTAATATAAGAAATATTTAATTAATATAAATTATAAATATATTCAATTAATATTTATATTAATTAAATATATTATTTTTAATTATATTTCTTTATCCTAACCCTTACCCAAAAGTATAAATAAGAACCCCTCCCCCTTCACTCTTACACTCACTTATTCTCTCCTCCTAAAGAAAGTGGCGGATTGCTCTCTTGGTCTGCGGCCTCCTGGTGACAGTTTGCGGCCTCCTTGTTTCAGCCTGCGGCCTCCTTGTGACAGTGCTCAGCCTTCCTTTGACAGCAGCTCGGCCCTCCTTTTTGTGATAGCCAGGTCCTTGCTTGTTTTGCTTGATGCTGTGTGAGTGTTGAGGGTGTGTATGCCTCTGGTGAAGTATTGCTATTGCTGCTCTCCTTGACTGTGACAGCCAGCCGGCCCCCTTCTTTTACCAGTGATACCCTCCTTGCAGCCTGCCATCCCCTTTCTTAGAACAGATCTGGGATCTGTGAGGCCACGGCATCTTATAGGGATAGCTGATCATTCACTACAGGCAGCTGTCCTTCCTTCATTTGGCTGTTTATTTTTGTGTGAGGGTTTGGGGTTTTTGGTGCGAGGGTTTTATGGTGGTTTGACAGTCAATTACTTCTCTTGACAGAGATCTGACCCTTGAGGCAGATCCATGACACATAAGACTTATCTGAGCATATTCTAGTGGCTTATTATCTCTCAGGTGTGCCATGCTCCTCTTCTTCTTACAGAGGTAAGATTATCAAGAGGTAAGTTACTTACAGTTCAGATCTCTTTTGTTCATGCTCAGATTTATTTATTTAGCCTAGATCTATCTAATATGCATGTTCAGCTTTACCTACTGTTTATCTAACAGCTGTTTATAATTAGAAGTAACTTCTAGTTCAGATCTGAATATGCATGTTCAGCTTTACTGTTTATCTATCTACTGTTTATGATTAAAAGTGACTTCTAGTTCAGATCTGAATGTCTTGATTATTCAGAAATTGTCTATGGTTCAGATCTATATTGTTGTTCATGTTCAGACCTATTTTTCAGATCTAACACTCTAGCATGCTCTGAATTTGGTTATATCTATCTGCTGTTTATGATCAGAATTAGTTTCTAATTCTGATCTGAGTGTTTTGCTCACTCAAAACTGTTTAAACATTAGATCTATTTGTTGTATTTGTTCAGATCTAATTTTTGGTTCATATCTAACTATTCAGCATGCTTAGAATTTTTGAAGTTTAGATCTGTATAAGTTGAATGTGTTTATGCTGATTTTGTCTACAGAATTTTGAAAAAAAAAGGTAGATTCTTGTTATCTTTACGAATTTCTAACAGTCAAGAACATTACAGTTGAGGGTCTGCTATTGTTAGTTGTGCGTTGAGTGTGATCAGCACATTCCACATATGGACAAGGTATGCCCGTATTGTCATCTATATGACATTGATATAAGAAAGCACTTCATTTTTAGATGGCCCACATATATTATGATATCTAGGGGAGATTTCATTGTTTATATCTAGATCTTTGAGAAAACGTTAGACTCAGGGGACAAAACCTTCTAGACTCATCAAGTCCCAGTTCCACAAAGCTGATCACTCATTTCTTTTGGGCTATCTCAGTGAATGGAGGTATCGAGGGCCTTGCAGATAGTCCAAGCCTAGATATAAAGTGCAGTAGGTTTGTGATACAATGCCTCATCTCCCTTTCTCTTAGGAAATGAACCACCTCCATGAGATTATTGTGATGTATCCCCTTGGGTAGGCTTTGTTGTGGGATCATTTCATTGTTTAGATTGAGTAATCTGTTGACCATTACTATATTTCTCTCTTTGTCCTTGAATGTTAGGATGGCTGCTGCAAGTAATACCTGGGTTACTCCCATGATTATCTTGCCTGGGCCACACAGTCCCGATCATTCCCTAGAGGACATTTTCAAGACTCTTCATTGGCATCTTCACAGTGGTTGCTGATAACATATTGGGCTGCTTTGCGCGTTTTGATACTTGGGTGAAGATCCTTGTTTTTAAATTCTTTTGGATTTATTCCTCCTATTGTATTTCTTTTTTTATTGATCATTTAACTGCTAAAATTTCCTCTTGTTTATTCTGTAATTCTATAATTTTGGCTGGTATTGTTAAGGAGACTGTGGATGTTTGTGTTGTTGCTTCCTTTTGTCTTACAAAATGTCTTTGGAAGGTTAGTAATTTGTCAATGTTTTTTATTTAGGCATTATTTCTTTGAATGACCAGAGCTACATGCAAGAATGGAAATTTTGTCGCTTGTTGCCATTGTCTGTAATTGCTGAGATATTATACTTTGTTTTATTTTATTTTATTCACACTTAAATATCTTGTTTATCTAGTGAAAATAGTTGAGTGGCAGGCTGAAGTTTGAAGTGGCAGTCTTTTGAGTATCATGTTTGGCAGTCTAATTATGAGGTGATACTTTGCATAAAACTTATACCCTTTGCATGGAGAGAAAGACATACCAAGGGTTTCATGGACTAGGGTTAGCACAGTTTACTATTTGGGTCTTATTAAGGTACTTCAGCCTCAATTGCTCGTTTGCTAGGTGCACAGATTATGGAAATTTAAGCTAGGCATTCCAAATTCTTGTTCAAGGTTCTTGTATAAAGATGAAGTTAAGAAAACAGGTCTGCTTTACAGCGAATTTTACAGTTGGAAGTGCTACAAGTCTGATGGGTTGCAAACCACAGCTATTATTTCATAAAACTTAAATAGAATTATAGAAGAACTACTTTAGGTTTCCAGGAGAGCTAATTCTACTAATGGAAACAGTATCTTATGATGATAGACCATACCTGAGGTTTTGCCTTGACCAACTCTACATTTTGTGTAACTGGCATTCACAGCAGATGAGAAAACCATAGAGGCTAGTTTGTTGCTTGTTAGAGAACAGCTTCATCAATATTCCTAGCTCTCGTTAGAGAGTGTTAAAAATATGAAGGTCATTGGAGCATTTGGAAGTGGTTCATACATTGTCTTCTAATATGTAATCAATCAACCCCTTCTTCTGTGTGAAATTGTGCAAGAAAGGAGGTATGGTTGGCAAAAATAAATGATAGCTGATAATGTTATTTTTTTATAAAGTGCTCTTTCTAATTTATTTGCTACTGATGACGGAATCAGAGTATGGTCTCTCTTTATATAGAGTTATGCATATTGAAATTGTCTTTTAAATTTTACCAATCAAAACTTTTCTTGTAATTCAGGTGAAAGATTTAAAAGACAGAGCCATGAATGCTCTTCGTTCATATTCTGTGGATAAGATGTATGACTCTACGAGTGACGATGTTAGAGCTCAGCAGCAGGCTATTGAGGCTCACTCTCAACCTTTCATATCTCTTTTGGAACTACTGACAGAGGTTTATCAGGTTTGCAGTTTCTCGTACTTTCTTTATAGATTATTTTTGACTAAATGTCTATAATTGTAGCCACAATAAATAATAGGTATCTATTTGCTTCAACAATGTTGGATTTGCAACTAGAGAAGCTATCTTTGTACATAGATACATACATACAAACATAAGAGTATTATTCTTTAACTTTTTATTACCTACGGGCCATGCTTATGCTCAATTGATAACATTTTAATTGTTATATGTTTTTTTCTGCGTTTAATGCAACACTTGTCAAAAAGTATCAATGCCAAAAAGTAATGTTATTTGTAGTCATGGACCTTAAGCTAAGTTGCAGTGAAAAGGATACAGAGATGGTTGGAACAGATATGGAAAAATTTCAGAAAAGTCAGATACATGCACTTATGCATGCACAACACAATCTCTCCCAGTGCCAAATTAGACTAAGGCATGCAAACTCTCTCCATTCATGCAAATCCAAGCCATGCAAACTCTCTCCATGCATGCAAATATCCATTTTATAATTTCCAATATCTAAAGGGATAATGCAAGACGGAGTTAAGTGGACAAGTCTTGAACTTTCCTAGAATAACAACTCACATGCTGCATGCATGCATGCATATGCCAAAACAATGAACTCGAACCTCCAAACAGAGCAGAGATAGCTTAGGAAATCAATTCTCTACACCTAGATTATGTCATAAATACCACATCATAAATCAACCATCATGAGCGCTCTAGTATATCTATATTTAGCTGTGGTGTGTTCAAATGTGAAGCAACTACCACCTGCTGATGATCATCCTGAATCTTTTTTTTTGTTTGTTAATTTGTGCGGGACCTGTTGGCTACGCGATTAACCTGTGGCTTGAGAAACCGCGACTCAGGGGCATCTAAGCCGTCAAAATCACCCGGGGATCGCACTCGGCCTGAGCCACACCAACCCTTAACATGGTTGGATTTTTTGTCCCCGTAGGTTTCGAACCGGTGACTTTAACAACACTGAGTGGCTTAACAACACACTCCGTCACCGACTCCATCATCTTGAATCTAACCATACACCTTCCATCCAAATTGGAACTCATCAACAATTCCGACATTGCACACCGGAACCATGACATTGTGTCTCCACTAACTAAAATTAGAGATGCAAAAAATATTAGTTCCACCTCCTAAAAAATAGGAATCTTGAAATGTTTGGGTAACAATGATGGCAACACTTACTATAAATTACACATCTAAAAATGCACATTGCTAAAAATAACAATTGCTTGCTTGTCATTGGAAATAGTCTTGTTGGATTTGTCTTCATGCAAATAACTCGGATATATGCTCTGATTCGGCATGCAAGTCTTGTAACCCTAATTGCTAAAAGTAGGAGTTTCAGGAAATACCTTACATGTCATCGAAATGAAGCTTGTTGGGATTGTGAGCTCACAAGGACCAGGAATATGTAGTTAAGTCTGAGATGTGGGTGTTAGAACTCTGGCTCCTAGAAAATAAGTGAATCACTAAAAATAGCAAGTTCTCAGAATCTGATGAAACTCACTGTGTAGTAGCTCTAATAAATGTGAAACCTTGGATGTACATGATACACCAACATGATGAAATCGAGTTGGAACTTAAATCTCCAGTTGCACATGGAATCTAGGTGTTAACAATGGTGACTCAAGTGGGACAACATCCCCTTGCGAGGTGTCAGGAGCCAGTGAATCTATGTACTCTACAACTCTGACAATCTGATCTTTGCAACTCCGTTTGTAGATCAATGATATGCTTGTTCATTGGGCCATGTAGTCTAGTGTGGGGAGCCTCTATTTATGGAGCCTAAAGTGGGGGGCCTCTGCCACACATGCCCATTTGCAACTGTAACTTGCAACCCACCTATTGTGTATGATCCTCCCATTGGAAAATGAACTGATGGGAGAAACCACCTAGTCCAATGCCAATGATGAAGACACCTGCTAGATGCAAGGAAACCCTCCAATAGGACTAATGGGATGCAAGGTACAAGCACAATCCCATCAGTGTGAAAGATGTGTCGAAGTTCAACATTTCTAGGGTTCATCCAATCAGGGCCTAACGATGACCAGTCCTATTGGATGTGAGATGGCTGCAAATGGGGCTAAAAACCATCAAGGCACTTTGCTTCTGGACCAAACCTCAAAGAATGGGTTGGAGTCAATAATGCAAAGTCTAATAGCATAAAGGTAATGAAGCAAACCTCTCTATTAGCACGAAGCAAAACCAAGATGTAACAAGATGATACGATGTCCCTACGGCTGGATGGGGTATTGGCCAACAAGGCTTGACTCAATGAACATGAAGAGACGAGGCCATAACATGACGCAAAACTTCTCCTATTATCTCTTCAATGCTAAATCCCATGCCTATACCCGACTCAACGATTGACCAAGGCAATGACCAGAAATGCAAGGTGACCTCATCCAGGCTTGACCTAGACCAAGAACCTTAAAGATTGAATCTATGCATAGCATATCAGATATGGGAATTTGACCCCCAAAATGCAAAATTTTGCAGGAAAAGGAATAAACAATGATAACCTAGGACCTAGGACTTTCTAAAAAATTGAAGAGCATTGATTGGAAACTGACATTATGCGGAAATAACGGGAAATAAAAGACATAACAGCAAAGTGAAATTGAATAACAACAATCTGAAACTAAATAGCAGCAAAGGAAAATGGAGGAAAGTTGACTCTAGCTACCCCACCATAACTTGACAGAAATTCACCTTGGATTAGGTATAATATGTGGGATTTTCCTTGTTTACAGAGCATTAGTGTTACTAGTGTTCTTTTACTTCGTTATCATTAACATATATATCATGTACTGAGCAGTAGTAGCAGAAATAATAGACAAAAAGAACACGAGATTTATCCTGGGAAAACACCAAATGGGGGAAAAAACCAACAACCTTTCTTAGATAGATTCTGTTCACAAAGCAAGTCCAATCAGATAAACCCTAGCACAAGTGCTAGCTTAACCAAAAATACCACCCCAGTTGCAGCAATTCCACCATACAAAGGTAGCGCACCTCCTAGAGGAGTAGCGCACAAGAGAGAGATATCAAAAGACTGAATAATAAGAAACTGGGTCATTGCAGTAGCTGTGTCTCCTTCTCCAAACTTGCGCCTTGCTTCTGTGTAGTTGGGAGAGTGCGAGTGAGTGAACAAATGAGATAAGGCGCCTCCTATTTATAGTCTTCCTATCCTTCTAGCTAGGTCGACTTCTCTTCTGGGAAGGTGTCTTTTCATTATACTTTGTTCTTTTGGGCTGACTTCTCTTCTAGTGTATTTCAACATCTGTCCAATGGATCTCTTGCTTCCGAAATCTTCTCTGTATCTAAGAAAGGTCATCTAGGAATGAAAGATCCTCCCGTAGCTACCAAGACATCAACACTCCCTCTTAGCTAGGGAGGCATTTTTTACGATGTCTTCATTTGGTAGTCCAGTGACTACTCTGCAATCTGCTTGCAGGCACACAGCTGCTACAATGCCTTTGGTAGCTCGAATCGTCAGGCACAGTCTCTGTGATCAAACGGTAGCACACATAGCTACATCCAAACAATCTGGTAATCTCCATGACAATCAACTAGTAGCAGACAACTACTACGATGTCATCCAATAGATCACAACTGCTGCCAAGTAGTATACAACTACTGTCCAGTGACGCACAGTCACTGCCAGTGGAACACATCCAATGTAGTAGCACACGACTACTGTCCGGAGTCACATAGCCTCTGCCAGTGGAACACATCCACTGAAGTAGCACACAACTACTGTTCGGAGCCGCACAACCTCCGCTAGTGGAACACACCCACCGAAGTAGCACAGAGCTACTGTTTGGAGTCACACAGCCTCTGCCAGTGGAACACATCCACTGAAGTAGCACACAACTACTGTTCGGAGTCACACAACCTCCGCCATAGTCTTATGACTACGTGTGTGATGTTTCTTCTCTCAATATGTCTGACAGTGCATTACCCCCTCAGTCACTTCACGTGACTGATCCAGGGAACCCTTGGCCAGAGGGGTTAGTCAACATGAGAAGAAACAATACTCCTCCCTCTCAACGAGAGTGAACATTCGACAACACTCCAAGCTTATCCCTGAAGTACTCATACTTCACTCTTGACAAAGGCTTGGCGAGACTGTCTGCTATCTATTCATCCGTGGATATGTACTGGAGATCCACATCTCCTCTCTGCACCGTGTCTCGGATGTAATGATATTTGATCTCTATATGCTTAGACCTGTCATGGAATACAGGGTTCTCGGTAAGCTTCACGCAACTTTGATTGTCACAATATATCAAAGTTGGCTCCAATTCTAGATCAAATATCTCGGCTAGCAACTTCCAGAGCCACACTGCTTCACAGCTTGCCATGATTGCTGCAATGTACTCTGATTCTGATTTACTGAGTGCCATTGATATCTGTTTTCTGCGCAACCATGAGATCATGCCCGATGCCAGACTAAAACAACATCTAGAAGTACTCTTCCGATCCACTGCAGTCCTTGCCCAGTCAGAATCTGTATATCCCTGCAGCTTCACATCTCCACCTGAGACATATCTCTATCCATATCCAACTGTACCATGAAGGCACCTCAACATATGCTTTGTTGCCATCCAATGTACCTGTCTAGGTTCAACCATATGTTGACTCAAGGTATTCACTGCAAAGCATATGTTTGACTTGGTGTTAAGCAGGTACATCAAGGATCCAATCAACTGTCTGTACATCGTGGGATCCACCAAATCTGAAGATTTGTC
>JASDQU010103850.1:182337-195633 GCA_032191745.1 Picea mariana
AAGTAGTCTTGACGTACATCTGGTGCAATTTCCATCCCATTGCGAAAGCACTCGCAATGATTGATCTAATGGAAGTATATTTTGCTATAGGAGCAAAGGTTTCGTCATAGTCTCCTCCCTCTTTCTGGTAGAACCCTCTAGCCACAAACCTTGCCTTGTACTTCTCTATGCTGTCATCTACAACATGCTTGATCTTGTAGATCCATCTGGAAGTCACAACTGACTTTCCTTCTGGTCTCAGAACGACCTCCCATACATCATTCTTCATGATGGACTGATACTCCTCTATCATGGCATCCTTCCATTTTGGCTTCTCATTAGCTTCTTCAAAAGTGGAAGGTTTTGAATCAATGATGTTGCTCATTAATTCCACATAGCTGGAAAACTTATGTGGTCTTGTTATGAACATAAATATACATATAAAATAGATATTCATAACATAATAATTAATTAATAAATAATAACTATTAATAATGAAAAGACATGTCTCAAAGGACATGACTATTGGTTAAGGGCACTCCTACGTGGGTATATAAACGAGCCCTCATTCTCAATTGTATCTTATCTATTCATATTTTATACATTATTCCTACATGGATTATTTTGTTATATTCCAAGTATTTTGGATAATTCTTGTGTGAGCGAACTTTGTTCGTCTCATTTGGTATCAGAGCTTCGTTTTCCTGATCCCGGCCTTTGGCCAGTCTCCTTATCAGACCTTGTCTGAGTCAACTTTTGGCCAACAATACTTCATTCAAAGTTTCTCTGATTATTCTTGATCTTTGATCAAATCAGGCTTTTAGCCACATCTCTGGTCTTTGACCACAAATCAGGCCCTTGGCCACTTACATTTTTGAATTTATCGATTTGATGCAAATTCAAAGAGAATAACACAGATTCGTGAGGAAGAGCACTCCACTGCTAAGTAAGAAATTGAAGAAATTTCTGTTGCAAATCCAAGAAATCCAGAAATCAGAAAAGTAAAAAAAATTATTACAAAAAAATCTGCTGCCATTATCACTGTGAATCATCCAAACAGAGTGTAGGAGGAATTGTTGGTTCTACTCAACTTTCCAGAGTTCTGAAACTCCAAGTCATTGACCACCCTAGGCATTTTGCCATTTAAAAATAATAATAATAATAAAAAGCATAAATTCCTGTGAAGAACTAGATCATTCGCTGCAATTTCAGGGAGATATCAGTCTGCTGCCAATATTTTTAAGCATATAACCAACTCAAAAAAAAAAAAATTGTAAATCAAGGAAAATCGTTGCAAGAATTTGTGTAACGGCTGCAAATCTAGACTAGTCAACCATCAAAGCTAGCATAAACTCTAACACCACGTTTTCCGACACATCTACTGTTAGAGTTGCCATTGGGAAATTAAATAAAAAGGGGGGGTCAAATAATTACGTAGCAAAGAAAAACATTTGGACGGTTCAAACTTGCCCTAGCAACCACCGTTAGAAAATAAAACTAGCCGCCGATTGATATTCAAATACTCAGCCGCACAAATATAAAGAATTTTGACCGAAGACTAAACGCCATTTTTTGTTGCCATCAGGAAAAAGAAATCAAGCACTGGAATAACAGTTACCAAATCACTAATATCAGAAATTCCGTTGAAAGGGTTTCAATCCTGTCGACCTGCAATTATAGTAATACAACAACAACCAAAGACCCAAATATCAGGGAAATCTTGGTGATTGTGTCAATATCGAGGAGATTAAACTGTTGTTGTCCGGACACACGCCAACTATCCTAAGAAGTAAGAGATACTAAATTGGACAGGTAATACACAGGTCAAACATACGATGTGACGTTTAATTCTGGTCGTGACCATCCGCGGTTGAATAATCAAGCCGTAAAGGTACACTTCATCACATTTGGTATACATTGGAAGTTTTATTAAGGGTTATTTAGGAACCGGACTAATCTATAGTTCCAAGAGAAGCAGACGATAACAATTAATAAATGTCCAAGTAAAAGTTCATATTTATAATATGGTTATTATAAATTGAATCCGTGTGGAAGACAGGCATAGTCAATTCTCAAGTGAAGAGAAAAAAAAAATATAAAAATAATCCTAGTTCATTCGATAAAAGGGGCACATCTCAAATAACTTAAATCCAAAGTAGACTATTATTATAGTCTAAATTACTATAGTCAAGGTATTAAAATTTTATTGGTTAAAAACTTAAATCTAAATGTGAAAAAGTTTAACTTCTCTTTTTCAATTAAAAGAGAAAGGATTAAAACACTATATTAGGAACTTGGCATAAGACTAAGTATCAACAAATAACTACATTGAATAGGGGGTATTCCAAAATCTTAATCGAGAGAAAAAGGTAATTATTGTTGAGAAATTTAAAACTTAACTTTGAAATAATAAGGGATTAAAAAAAAATGTTAAAAAAATGAGGATATAAAAGAATATTTATTATATTCTAAAAGTACCTTTTAAAGAAGATTGATGAGTATTAGAGAAATAAGAGAAAGGGGGTTAAAGTTCTAAAAAGAATTTTTAATATAAAAGAATATTTATTATATTCTAAAATTACCTTTTAAAGAGGATTGAGAAGAATTAGAGAAATAAGAGAAAGGGGTACTTTTAAAAGTTCTATGTGAAAAGAATTTTTAATATAAAAGAATATTTATTATATTCTAAAAATACCTTTTAAAGAAGATTGAGGAGTATTAGAGAAACAAGAGAAAGGGGTACAAAGGTAAAAGGTTAAAGTTCTAAAAATAATTTTTAATATAAAAGAATATTTATTATATTCTAAAAGTACTTTTTAAAGAAGATCGAGGAGTATTAGAGAAATAAGAGAAAGGGGTACTTTTAAAAGTTCTATGATATAAAAAAAAAGGGGTAGTGAAGCACTTTTTTATACAAGGAAAAAGAGCCAGTTGAAATAAAAGTTAAAGAAAATATATTATTATATTTTTTTTAAGTTAGAGATTATTATTACTGAGTGGGATCAAGAGTTATTAAAAGGGTGATTGAAAAAATAATCCAAAGTTCAATTTAAGTTATAAAAGGAACAATTCAAAAATGGAAGGAGGAAGATTTCCTCATACTTATAAAAAATATGCGGATCCCTTATTAAAAATTAATGGGATTATTCAAGGAAAGAATATCAACATTGTTATTTGCCCGACCGCTAGGAAAAATCACATTAACGTTGACCTGACAAACCAATTAATGGTTTTAGAACCAAATATAATTGAAAATGACACGTGTCTTTCCGATGAGAAATATGAAATTAAGAACCTACAACTATCTATTGATGAGTACAAATTCACAGGTCAATTCAATGTGGTATCAATGTATCAAGACAGTGTTGATATAATTCTAGGGTCAACTTGGGTAGATATATTGGGTACTTTTGTTTTCAACACAAGGAGAAAGTTTTTGACATTTTCTTATAAAAAGAAGAAAATCATGTTACAAGATGTTACAATGAAGTCAATTTCAAAAGCTCCATCATCAGAAGACCTGAAGGACATATCAAAGATTATCCTTCAAGATAACCAGAAGTCAATACAAAACTTGCAAGATTGACAGAAAGAATGTGACAAGATCATCATTGAAAAAGATGAAGAGATTTCCCGCCTAAGAAATCATAATCAGAAACTACTTGCAAAAATCATGAAGTCTAAGGAGAAGAAGCAGTGTTTTCAAAAGTTGGAACAAGAAAATCAAGGTCTCAATGAGAAATTAACCGAAGAAAAGGAAGAAAGCTCCTGCCTAAGGAACCTTAATCAAAATTTACTAGAACAAATTAAAATCTTAAAGGATGAAAATAAGGAAGAACTTTTACGATTAAGACGACATAATCAAGATTTATTAACTCAGATTAAAAAGCTCAAGCACGATAAGAAGTCTTTACAAGAAGAGCTAGATCGCAAAACATCATTAATCAACAAGGAAACAATGACTGATCCAATAGAGAAATTATCCGACATTCAAATTTCGACAATAGAAAAAGGAACCAATACAAAGTCAATTGATGTTCAAATTCAAAAGAATGCTTACGTGGAAAAATCACTACAAACATCAAAAGAATATGATTCCAAGGAAAAGTCACAAGAGATTTGGATGCCTTATTGCCATCCAAATCACAAGAGTCATTATGACCAACGACTAGGAGAAGAGGAAAATAAACAATGTTCTTCTTACCAACAAATAAAATACCACACTAAAAAAGAACGAAGACAAAATCAACAACTTGGAACAATCGATCATCAAACAATTCCAATGAAAGTAGATTTGGGATGGATCACTCCCCAAAACATGCAACACATTAGTTTGGGAATTTGAAGGTTATATCATCTTGTTTCGTCGACAGTCGCAACTACAAGCACATAAGATTTGAGAAGACATTGTGTGCCAGAACAAAAGTTAAAAGGGAAGCCTTCCAGTGATTATGCTTTGAGGACAAAGCATTTTTAAGGGGAAGGCAATGTTATGAACATAAATATACATATAAAATAGATATTCATAACGTAATAATTAATTAATAAATAATAACTATTAATAATGAAAAGACATGTCTCGAAGGACATGACTATTGGTTAAGGGCACCCCTACGTGGGTATATAAATAAGCCCTCATTCTCAATTGTATCTTATCTATTCATATTTTATACATTATTCCTACATGGATTATTTTGTTATATTCCAAGTATTTTGGATAATTCTTGTGTGAGCGAACTTTGTTCGTCTCAGGTCTCTTGCTCTCTCTAAAGGAGCCTTTGGGAGCTTCATGTCTATCAACTTCCTGCAAGGTGTTCCGAATCCAAGCTGGTCTCTTCTTGGTAGCCACAACTTCTTTAGGTAGATCTATAGGTCTTTTTGACTCTACCATATCATTTTGAACTTCTGGGATGGTTTCTTCAGGTGTAAAGTCTACCATGACTGCATCTTTGGGAGCCTCTTGCTCTATTTGGTCCTCATCTATGTGAGATTCCCTAAATCTTTTGAAGGCTTCATCTTCGTCAAATGTTACATCCCGGCTGATCTCGATCTGTCTCTGCCTTGGAATGTAAATTCTATAGGCCTTCGAAGTCTCACTGTATCCAACGAATGTGCCCTTCTTTCCTGAAGGTACCAATTTTGTTCTCTTTTCCTTGGGAACGTGTATAAATACTAGACAACCAAAAATCCTCAAGTGATTGACTTCTGGCTTATTTTCGGTGAACATGACTTCAGGTGTCTTGTTCCCCAATATCTTATGAGGGCTTCTGTTCTGTACATATACAACCGTATTGGATGCTTCTGCCCATAAGTGCATGGATAAGCCCTGGTCATGTATCATTGCTTTTGCTGCTTCTATGATGGATCTATTCTTTCTTTCTGCAACCCCATTTTGCTGGGGGTTGTAGGGAGTTGTAAGCTCTCTTTTAATCCCTGCCTCTTGGCAAAAGTCTTTAAACTCCTTTGAGGTGTACTCACCTCCATTGTTAGATCTCAAAACTTTAATCTTCCTCTCAAAGAGATTCCTAGCTAAAGTCTTGAGTTCTTGAAACTTGTTAAAGACTTCATCTTTTTCTTTCAAGAAGTAGTTCCATGCCTTCCTGGAATAGTCGCCTATGAACAACAAATAGTATACAAAGTTGCCAAGTGATGGCACCGTCACCTGTTTGCATACATCGGAGTGTATGATGTCCAAAATACCTTTGGATCTGCTATCACTGCTTGTAAAGCTTCCCTTGACATTCTTGCCAAGTGCACAACCTTTGCATACTCCGTCATGGTCTATCTAGATTTCTGATAGACCTGTAACCATTTTGCTCAAAACTGGTAATGATCTATAGTTCAAGTGAGCAAGCCTTCGGTGCCATAGTTCACTGGAACTAACACTATTGTGTACAAGGGCTTGGTCTTGGTGTCCCTCCAACTTATAAGTCCTCCTTCTCGGACACCAATCACAATGGCTTTATTTATGCTTGAATTCTTGGGCCATAGAAGGACTTGGCCATCCACAAAAGCCACCCTAAAACCTTTATCTTCTAAAGCTGAATTAGATAGAAGATTCTTCTTTAATCTTTGTACAAATAGTATATCTTTGATTGAAAGAGGGTTACCTGAGTCAAGTTGTAAGGAGGCTTCTCCAACGTCTTTGATTGCATGCTTGGAATCGTCTCCAAACACCACTTGAAGTGAGGAGTCCTTTTCTGTTAATTTTGATAGAGTTTTTGAATCTGGTCATATGCTTGGAAGCACCGCTATCTATGAGGCAGGTATTGCTTCCTTGAGTGATGGTTCCAATGAGTGCTGAAATGAATACAAATTCTTCATCTTTGGGTTTGTGTTCTTCAACATCAACTGCATGTGCATGGTGCTTCTTCTTCTTTTCCTTCTCATGTTTGTGAGGACATTGTGCGGCATAATGTCCCATCTTCCTACAATTGAAGCATTGAACCTTTGATATATCCCTCTTACGAGGTGGCTTCTTAGACTTCCTTGGACTGCCTTCTTCTCTTTCCTTTCTCTTCTTCACTTGTGCTACAAGTGCTTGGTTTTCGTCATGATCTACCTTTTGTTTCTTAGATATCAATCTAGATTCCTCTTGAGAGTAATCTGCCCATTACTTGTCAAACTTGGGTAACTTCCTTCTTGCACAAATTCCTTGGACAAATGGGTCCCAAGAGGGAGGGAAACCATTTAGCGTAGTGGTTACTAGTTTAACATCTTCTACTGGATCTCCAATGGCTGCTAACTAGTCTTTGATTTGTGAGATCCTTGTAAAGAAGTTGGCTATCGTCTCTGACTTGTTGATAGTCAAATTTCTGAGTTGATGCCTTAGGGTAAGCTTCCGACTGGTGTTCTTGCTTTCATAGAGTTTGGTTAGGGCATCAAACATCTCTTTTGCAGTCTTTAGTTGATACATTGGGTATCAGGTGATCCTTGATTGAGTCTGTTAAGATCCTTTTGGCCTTGACCTCATTCTTTCTAAATTTTGCCTTTGCTTCTTTGTTTTCGGGTTCTGGAAGCATCTTCTTGACGTGATCCAATAATCCATTCTCTTCTACAATGAATTGTATTCTATGCTTCTGGGATCTGAAGTTATCTGCTCTATCCAATCTATCCTCAACTCTCATACTGGTTGACATTTTTGCCGGTAGAAACCCTAGCACTGAAAAACCTTGATTTTTCAAACTTCACCAAACTACACGCTGAGGATTTCAGGGGGTGTGCTAGGTTAGGGCGCACTGCTCTATGAAGGAATTATTCCCAACGTCCTTGGGATAGTGCTCAACGAGCTTGACAAAGTATTGTAGTTGCAAGGTGCTGCTGTAGTGATCTTCCTTCCAGTGGTCAAACTGTTCTGAAGGTAACCAACTTTGAAACCATGTTGGATTTTCTTTATTACAGAGCATTAGTGTTACTAGTGTTCTTTTGCTTCGTTATCATTAACATATATATATCATGTACTGAGTAGTAACAACATAAATAATAGACAAAAAGAACGCAAGAGATTTATCCTGGGAAAACCCCAAATGGGGGAAAGACCCAACAATTTTTCTTAGATAGATTCCGTTCACAAAGCAAGTCCAATCAGATAAACTCTAGCACAAGTGCTAGCTTAACCAGAAATACCACCTCAACTACAGCAGTAGCACCATACAAAGGTAGCGCACCTCCTTGAGGAGTAGCGCACAAGAGAGAGATACCAAAAGACTGAACAAGAAGAAATTGGGTCACTACAACAGCTGCGTCTCCTTCTCCAAACTTGCGCCTTGCTTCTGTGTAGTTGGGAGACTGTGAGTGAGTGAACAAATGAGCTAAGGCGCCTCCTATTTATAGTCTTCTGGTCCTTCTAGCTGGGCCGTCTTCACTTTTGGGAAGGTGTCTTTTCATTATACTTTATTCTTTTGGTCCGACTTCTCTTATAGGGTATTTCAACATCTGTCTAATGGATCTCTTGCTTCCAGAATCTTCTCTGTATCTAAGAAAGGTCATCTAGGAGTGAAAGATCCTCCCGCAACTACCAAAACATCAACATAATTAGATACCCGGTGCAACCATTTAAGCATCTTATCAATTGCAGATCTTCCCTTGTGTTTGTTGATAAACCAAAACAAGGATATACTCAGCTGCCGCCAATTGTAAGTTGATATTCCAGTCAATTTTTCTTTGGAAAACGGGAGTGAAACCTCGGATTTTCATTTTACTCCTCTGAAGAGCAATGCTGTGAGTTGGTCTTTTGTGAACTTGTGCTTCTTTTGGGAACTGATTCCATCCAATCATGAATTGGATCATATCTCACTGTACCCACAACATACTTGGTAGGACCATCATACTCCACACAATCAAACAACTTGGTTATCTATACTATCTCTATTTGCTAGTTGTCATTGTAAAGTGGGAGCACATCTCTATTGTTGGAAAGCTTTTCATGGACTTGTTCTTCATTGTGGCTTTCATAGAAAATATCTTTCTCATTAGCCACTTTCCCAATGGAATCAACGGTATGAGTAGCATCTTCACTAGGTTTAGGTCTCTTATTGACTGCTTCAAAAAGTCCTTCTTCAGGTTTTGAAAGGAAAGGAATAAAAGAAGGCATGCTAGAAGAATCGTGCTTATGATCAACTTCTTCATCATCAAAATGCTTGGAAAAATCATCATCCTCATAAAAATTCTCCCAATAATCTTTGAGTTTTACTTGGAAAGTCCGTAATGAATCAACACCACCTTCACGTACTTCCCTATACAAAACACGTGCATCATCTTCTAGAGAGAACAAAAAAACTTTAACAGCACATTTTCATGGAGAGCATCAAAATAATCAATAAAACTATCAAAAGCTCTAAGAAGCTGCTTAACTGAAACACCCGTATAACCATGAAATGAGTACACATGTATCTGAGGAAGGTCAAGTGGAAGACATGGTCTTGTTAACCCCTAGATTTTCACCCTTGAAAATCTTGAGGGTTAAGAGCCAACATGCACTATTTTTGCTGGCATTCTGATATTCTCCCAGAGTTTAGCACTTGTGGTTGGCAGAGGTTGGTTCTGTCGGAGGCAGGTATATGATTGGTACATAGTCGTTTGGTTCAGAGTTAGAGTTGGTTTGGTTTCCCATGCATTTTGAGAGAGATGTCTACATACAACGGGCATTGCTACTTTTTAGGAGACACAATTTGAGTGGGTCTCTTGATAGTTTGGAGCAGTTCTGAGCATATAGGGAGAGTCCTTACATGATTCTAGGCCCGATAGCACTTTTCTGGGCGACATGCAGGGACTTTCTATTTTTAGCAGTTTGAGCTCCAAGCTCTAGATTCAGTTTCCGAGCACATATTGTGGATCCTTGCGACATTCTCAGTCTTTTGGATCTTTTCCAGGATGATTTGTCACAATTTACTATTTTTAGCAAGTTGAGCACGAGGGCTCACATGCCAATTTTGATTGCATATTCGGATCCTTTATGGAAAAATGAGTTCAGTGAGTATAAAGTCAAAGGCATTCGGACAAATTTCTATTTTTAGCAGTGTATATTTTTAGACAATGATATGTGACGGTTTTTCCTAGTCTTCCTGGATGATGTGGACAGTTTCCTAAAATTTAGGAGATGGATTATATTTTTAGAAAGTTCTATATTTAGCAGGTACGGTCATCATCCATGCAGTGCTAAGTGGCACCCTTAGAGGTCAACATGTCGCAGATCTACAGAGTGATGTGGCATCCACCTAGCATAGGGCACATTTTCCCAAGACTTGAGCATATAATAAATAAATTAATTGAGTTAAGAGAGTCGCATAACTGGGCCTAAATTTAGTCGTATATTCCTCCGTATAATCACCTCTCCACTTGCCATGCATCAACTCCATAAAATTCGCCTTCGGTTGAGTTTAAACCGCAATTTCCTAAAAAATAGGGAATCTCTAAAAAATCGGACGAAATTCCCCAATCAAGGCTTAAGTTTCTCACTAACGTTTCCTCACTCGACATATCTTCACTTTCCATGCATTAATTTTCTCCAATTCCTCTTAATTTGCTTTTAAACACAAATTTCCTAAAATGTAGGAAAATTCCTAAAAAATAGGACGAATTTCCCCTTGGCTAAAACTCACTCATTACTTGGCCAAATTTAGCATTTAAACATGCGTTTAATTCCTAATTTATTCCCCCATGTTTTAACTCTCTTATTCTTCACATGAGTTAACTCTCTTTCCATTCCCTCATGCACATTTATTCCTAAATTTCTCACTCACACTTATTCTCTCATGTGCATTAACTCCTATTTTAATCACACTCCTTTCCTATATATTGGATGGTTTTCATTGGTTATTGGTGGGTTCATTGCAGCATCAACATAGTGACATAGTGTCTCTCTCATTCTCCTCTCTCTTCTTCTCTAGTCTAGTGGCTCTTCTCTGAGCAAAGTAGTCATTATACCAGTTGTAGGTTTGCCAAGTGTGGCACAATCAATTCTCTTGTCAGCTTGATCAATAAAGAAGTGTGTGTTTGTCTTCAAACCTCTTTTCTTGGCGGTACTATGGTAAATTTGTGATCTGATTTGTCATTTTCTGAACTGTTTATTGTGAATATTTTGATCCTTTGAATAGTTTTTCTGTCTCTTTTCCAGTCTAGTAGTCATTATATCGGTTGTAGGCTTGCCAAGTGTGGTGCAATCAACTCTCTTGCAAGCTTGATCAATAAAGAGGTGTGTGTTTGTCTTCAAACCTCTTTTCTTGGCGGTACTATGGTAAATTTGTGATCTGATTTGTCATTTTTCTAAACTCTTTATTGTGATTATTTTGATCCTTTGAATAATTTTTCTGCCTCTTTTCCAGTCTATTATCATTGTGCTAACCCTGCAAGTTCTCTCCAAGTGAAAATAATCACTTTTCCTCATCGTTTTGGGCTGCTTTTACACGCTGTCAAAGACAAGCAACTTGCTGATTTTTTGTTTTTAACGCAGAAATCAGAATTTGGATCAGCAGCAAGGCACTTCAGTGTCCCTAGGGACTACCCCCATAGGCTAGCAAGCACTAGCCCAAACAGAGAGGGGTTTGGTCTATTCTTGTCAGGGTTACACGTGGAGGTTAATACCTCCTGTAGCTACCATAATATCAACAGTAAGGGTGTATATATCAAAATGGCACTGATTGCAATACATATCAGAAACAAATACATAATCAGTGAGGCTCTAAATGGCCTCTAGAATCCATAAAACATGCTACAAGCGATTGGTGTACTGCATGTTCATATTATTAGATTTTTTGGGTAGGCAAAATCACTGTTGAAAGCTCACTGTTTTGAGAGTAGTTTTAGTTCCAATTCATAGTAGTTAAGGGTTTCAATTTTTTAAGTGCTAATGTGTATGCCGTTATCTGAAAAATTTAACATGAACTAGGATCTTGTCACCAATTGCCTTCCTTTAAATAGGAAGCATGGAAAACCAGATGGACATGTGAAGGAGGAGGCAACTCCAATCTGTAAGGCATACTGTCAATCCTTAGCAAAAAATACAAAAAATATAGATTTTCATGAATTTTTTTTTTTGCATTGAATTTAGATTAGACACGAAAGTTAACATCATAACATTGAATAAATTGCAAAAATAACATATTCAATTATATCATGTGATTATATCAAGATACATCAAAAGTGTGGCATGGAGCATGGCATGAAGTTATGAACCAAAATGGACAATTTTCAATATATCCATTGTCAAGAGTCTATTTTGAAAGCATTTCTACAAATATGATAATGCATAATAAATATAACAACCGAGGAATGAGTGCCAATAGAAGGCCCTCCTACCCCTTCTCTTGTGTTGATGGTTTGCTCCTTCGAAAATAATGGCTCTTGGGCCTCCTAACCTTGCTCAAAAATCAACTTAGGGGTTGCATCAACATCATCCATCTCGATGGTAGTGAAATCGATGCCATTTGATGTGTGAAACTATTTACTACCATTTTGTGAGCCGTCAAAGCTACCCAAGTTTTTCTATCACCGACTAGGTCAACCCAAGTCTAATCGGTTTGACTAGAGTAGGCGAGGTTTGGTCAATTCTATATCAAATTCATTTGTCCTGGTAAGATCAAGTTGGTTTAGGGGTCTAGTGTGGTCAACTTGGTGATTCCTAGTCAGCGTGGCCTAGTGTGGTAACTATGATGGTGATTAACCAATAAAACATCAAAAGTGAGCAAAGGCAATGAATATAGGTTGACATGTGTTACCCCCCAAACACTAGATCCATAGAATAAGGTAGGTGCTTTAGATAAATGTTCATCTAGAACAATTTTGCATCAATAAATGTGCCAGGGAACAAAGATCACGAGAGTGCTCCACCAAATGAGGAGTCAACAATCTCAATATGCCATCTCAATGTTGAAAATACCCTCGTAGACTAGGACACTCAATGAAGTCAAAGATCACATGAAAAGTCCAACAATATAGCCATTGCAAGGCTAAGCCATTTAGGAATAAGTGTTAATGAGCAACTTTCCAGTAGATATGCTATATAGTCACGATGAAGGCTCCACAAATGAGGCTAATAGATGTCATCTAGCCAAGGTGCTCCATCATAGGTAAGATAAAGGTGTAGAAAGAGGGCATGACATAATTTCCAAGATGAGCACTGTGGGGTCAACACAAACACTAGGCAAGTGTACAAGAGAACAATTGTCACTAGAATGCCTCAACACCTACAAAGTGATCAACAAATAATTTGTCATAAGGGAAGCACTTACAAATGTGTGCACAAGTGATATGCCCCTCATCCATCTAGGCGTTCAATCAAAATCAACATGTAGGCCTTTGACATGTGTGGTAAAAATGTCAATTAGATGATAACCATTGATATACATTCATCTGAATAGCGACATAATGAAAATATACTCAAAAGCTAGCCTGCTTGGGCAAGGTCTTAATCTTCAACCTGGTACAGGGCGTCATACAATATGCGGGGTAACAACATGATCATTTGGCAACCTTGCCAAGGAGAATTGTAGATAATAAAAAACTTTCCCCAATGTCTAGACTCTAATTTTCTTTGAAATTATAAATGAGGATTTGAATAATAGATTGTAGTTAGAATATGGAGAAGCGTACATTTAGTCAGCCAATGATATTGTTGTAGATGAATTTCCTGAAATAAATATTCAACTAATTCTGGATGCATTACTTGCATAGTGCATTCATCTTCTTGCAGATGAATTTCCTGAAATAAATATTCAACGAACTCTTGATGCATTACTTGCATAGTTGTGCCTTTCAGTCATGAAGGTTTAGTAGACCAAGTTGATGGGTTATTGGATGTTATAACAATTTATGGGTTTT
>JASDQU010103850.1:197542-215173 GCA_032191745.1 Picea mariana
AGGCCAATGACATGGGTATAAAATGAATCTATTGTATCTGTATCTTTCATTGACATAGTTTCAAAATCTCTTCTAAGAATTTGTAGTTTTGAAGTCTTTACTTTGTCCATACCTTGATAAGAGGTTTGTAATATGTCCCATGCTTCCTTGGCTTGCTTTGCTGATGCAACTCTTGGGAGTATGCTCTTATGCATGGCTTGATGTATGTAAAACATTTCCTTTCCATCCTTCTTCCTTTGATCTTTCAAGACATCCTTCTCAGCTTGTGTGAGGGCATTGTATGCTTCCTGATCTACTGGTTCCACATAGCCATTCTCAACTATCTCCCATACATCTTGACCTTAGAACAATGCCTTCATAGTCAAGGACCACATCTCATAATTCTTTCTTGTAAAAGTGGAAGTGTTATGAACATAAATATACACATAAATATTAATAACACAAATTAAATGATAATTAATAAATAATAATTATTAATAATGAAAGGACATGTCTCAAAGGAAATGACTATTGGTTAAGGGCACCTCTACATGGGTATATAAACGAGTCCTCATTCTCAATTGTATCTCATCTTATCTATTCATATTTTATACATTATTCCTACATGGATTATTATATTATATTCCAAGTATTTTGGATAATTTTTGTGTAAGCGAACTTTGCTCGTCTCATTTGGTATCAGAGCGAGTCTCGATCTGTCTTTTGGCTAGCCCATAGTTTCAGAGTTTCTCTGAAAAATCCTGGTCTTTGACCACCAACAGGCCTTTGACCACTCAATTCATTGAGAGTTTCTCTGATTTTTTAGATCATTCACCATACTAGCTTTTGGCCATTTTAAAAAAAATTATTATAAAAAAAGTTATTGAAAAAAGTGATTTCGCTGCTCATTTTTCCAGAAATTTTGTTGGATAAAAAAAACAAAAATAAAATCAAATTTCTTTTTAAAAATAATATTTTCGCTGAAATAAAAACAATTTCAGAAATTCTGTGAAAAAAATTACTCCGCTGCAAGGGAAATACTCAAGAAGAATTTTAAGAATGTTAGAACTATAAGACCATGAAATTGGAAGCTCCAAAACGAATTTTGTGGAAATACTCTCTCTCTCTATATAGATAGAAAATAAAATCAAATTTCTTTTTAAAAATAATATTTTCCCTGAAATAAAAACAATTTCAGAAATTCTGTGAAATTTTTTTTTCTGCTGCAAGGGAAATACTCATGAAGAATTTTAAGAATGTTAGAACTATAAGACCATGAAATTGGAAGCTCCAAAACAAATTTTGTGGAAATACTCTCTCTCTATATATAGAGAAAAAGAGAAAAAACTACTATCAGCTAATCAATTAACACACATCAAATTTCGTACAGACCGTACAGAATTTATGCATACAATCTGTACAACTATTAATCATCCATACGATTTTAATATTGCTGATATACGGAATTTATTGCTACCCTATCTATCGTACGATCCACAACAAGCAAATCAGTTGAAAAAAATCGATAGATTTAAGTCGCTACAAAATACAGTTACATCTGCTGAACTTTAAAATCCGTACAGAGGGTGTACAATCTCGTACCATACAGTCGTTGGCTCCATCTTGAACCGTACAAGCATTGCTATCTTCCATCGTACTTTGTAACTTCTATACAATCACAATTTTTGTCAACTCTAGTCACAATTTTTGTCAATCGTACAATTACAGTACATGTCATTGTTCGTACTGTCCCATTCAATCATCAAATCTGTGTACCAGCTGTACTCTATCTATTGTACCAACAACCATACTGTGCTCACCATGTAGAAACGCCAATTTCGGTACCTATCGGTCATCAATTGCAGTCCGTTTAATTATAGCCCGATTTTGTCCGTACAGTTATCTCCTATGGCCGTGTCCGTACAATCACAATTTTCCGTACCATGCACAATAAATAATTACCTTTCCCGTACAACACCATAGGATTAGGGAGTTTATAAAGGGTCAAGTTCAGAAATCTGTGAGGTTACACTACGGAACTGTTTCCATTAGTCAGTGATACGGGTTCTTGTCAACATCCGCAGAGTCTATGAGTCTTCGTATCCAAATCCACTCGTATCAATTAAACTGCCAATTTTTATCATTTTATCCTTCAATAGTGAAAATTGCCAAATCATCCATATGTCACATCCGTACATTCCATCTGTACGGTTGTCTGGGGTGAAAGAATAGGGAATTAAAGGGAGTATCAACGAAAATATAATCAAAGGTGTAAACGAAAGTATAACCAAATCAAGAAAGATTATATAAGAGTGGAAAATGTTCAATTTTAAAGGATAAGAGTATTTTGAAATTGTGAAGGAAATATTAAAGTAATTTTTATTAAAGTATTAAGTTAAAAGTTAAAAGAGTGAAAAATGAAATATTCTCTTTGGTGTTCAGCTTTTAAAAGAAAGTCATAAAGTTTGAAGCACTTTTATAATGTTTAAAAGAAAGTTATAAAGTTTGATTTGAGAAAAAGTTATAAGGTTCAAGTCTAAAAAGAAGAAAAGGTATAAAAAGAGTTTTATAAAGTGAAAGGAGTATAAAGAAAAGGAATTATATAAAAAAGAAAAAATATATGTATCATTTAAGTTGAAAAGGGTTCGAATATATATATATTAAAGAGATATAAAAGGGTTTGTCAATTAAAAAGTGGATACAGAATTTTAAAGTAAAAAGGTTACTTAAAAGTGCAACCTTTTACTTAAAAGGAAGGAACTTTTATTATTTTAATATACCAAAGAAATACAAGGGTTGTAAAAAGTATCAAAGTTTACTAAATTTATATATATATATATATATGCATATATATAAAAAAGAAGGTAGGCTTATATCAAGAGCATAACAAGGAGTAATTGAAGTTTTAAAAAATATATATATATTCCAAGTGCATTATTTACAAAAAGAAAAGGAAATTATATATTTCCAAAGAAGTTATTGAAGACCTTAATATAAAGGTGTTTCCCTAAAATTTAAGTAAAGTGGAGCTTTAAAAAGGAATTTTTCAAAAAAATGATTGAAGAAACATTTAAAATTTATTTAGATAGAGATATATTATTAAGGAAAAGTAAGGTTTTAAGAAGAGATATAAAGTAGAAGGATAATCAAGGTTCAAACTATAATTATATAAATGGAGTTTCATGGTGAAAAACAAGGAAGATTCCATAATATCCCCAAGGACGAGTCCCTGTTGTAATTATGTTTATAGGTTGGTGAGCCAGGTGTATATAAGTTGGTGGGCTTATGTGTTATTTAGGCCAGAGAGCCTAGGTGTTAAAGGCCAGGAGCTTGATTTTTGTATATGTAATTATGCAGATCATTAATAAAATATAAACATCGTTGCGTGTCGACCGACCACGAAGAAAGAGTGATGGGGGACTAAACTTCTACAGAATAGGTAAGGGAGAGGGGGCTAAAAGGTTGGAAGAGGGGCTAATCTTGAAGGCTTAAGTCCTTGAATAATAATTTATTATTATTCCAAAGTGGTGTGAAAGGTATGTTTTTATCCTAAGTCCTAGGAGAGGCAACACATGCAACTCCAACGTGTGCAAAAGGGAACATGCAGCTTCATGGGTGACATGTGTCGGCCCAGGCACATGCAATTAAACCCAAGAATTGAGTCGTGATGGGGGTTGGTCCTCCATTTTGGCGTCCGTTGTTTGAACCGTGTTACCTCTGCGCCTGATCGTTGCATACCTCATGCAGCTCTAAAACCCGAAACCGTGAGACCTATGTGATCAACTGGTGTATTCCCGTGAATTCCATCTGGTCTCTGCGTTTGGCCTCCATCATCAACCTCTGCACAATTTTCTTGTCACGCATCCTGAAAACCGTGGGCTGAGTTTTGTCTCATGTGTGTCTTGTGAAACCTGAGCGTACCGTAATTGTCTATGCCGTGTGTGTTATAACTGTGGGTTGTTGTGGCCATGCAGTCCCTTGGCTGAGCGTGATTTGTTGTCGTCATTCGTTCCTTGCTGAGCCTTACTGTTCTCCTCCTTGTGCTGGAACGAAGCTGAAGAAGCAGGTTGTCAAGCCTGTGTGCAACATTCTCTCCAGGTGAGAGAGGTGGTTGTGGTTGAAGAAGTAGGTTGTCAGGCCTGTGAGCGACTCTCTCCAGGTGAGAGAGTGCGCAGAGGAAGTGAGAACTCCTGGAAGGGGTCCTGTAGCTGCCACAAAGCTTGGAGAATTCTGGTCCGGCCTGTTGTTGAAACCCAAGGCAAGAGAGGTTTAGCAACCAAAGGACTATCCTGGTGACAGTGAAGGTGTATACTCCTAGGGTGGGACAGGCATGTGGAGAATGAGAGTTTGTGAAAAATGGGCATAAGTGGCTCCTGGGAGAGAATCCATCCTCATAAACTGTGTGTCTTCTTATTGACCTTGCCTAGCCTAAGATTCCCTTGCCCAGTGGAGCTTAGTCCCAGCTCGAGGGTGACCTACTGCTAAGAGTGATGAGCAGCGCGATCTATGGCTGGGAGGTTCATGGAAGGTTTGAACGCAGTTTGGGGTGTTATTCCTAATAAAAGATAAGCACCACTTTTATGTTCATTTACATGCTGTGTATTTGTACATGTGCTATAATTGATGAGTAATGCCTGTATATGCTGTATGTGTAGGCTTACTATTATTTCCACATTAATCTATGTATTACCAGAATATATTGTATGATTATGTTTATATATATGCACATGATAATTGTCATTTCTATGAGATAACATGTCCTAGGCCTAGGTGGCTTGGATGTGTATGATGTTTTTGCAAGAATCTCTGTGTGGCATAGCCCAGCTGGTTATGGTTGGGTGTGCTACAAATTGGAATCAATTTGGTATAAGAAAAGTCTTAGAAAAGTTAAGGTAGTGTGGGTAGCATTGCATGGCCTGTTGGTGGTTGGGGATGTTACAATATGGTATCAGAGCTTTAAAGGCTACGTTAAGGTTGTGTTGGTAGCATTGTCTGGTCTTAGGAAGGCCGGGGATGTTACAGATTCCCTCATACTTATAAAAAATATGCGGATCTCTTATTAAAAGTCAATGGGATTATTCAAGGAAATAATATCAACATCGTTATTTGCCCAACCGCTAGGAAAAATCACATTAACGTTGACCTGCCAAATCAATTAATGGTTTTCGAACCAAATATAATTGAAAATGACATGTGTCTTTCCGACGAGAAATATGAAATTAATAACCTACAACTATCTATTGGTGATTATAAATTCATAGGTCAATTCAATGTGGTATCAATGTATCAAGACAATGTTGATATAATTCTAGGATCAACTTGGGTAGATATATTGGGTACTTTTTTTTTCAACACAAGGAGAAATTTTTTGACATTTTCTTATAAAAAGAAGAAAATCATGTTACAGGACATTACAATGAAGTCAATTTCAGAAGCTCCATCATCAGAAGACCTGAAGGACATATCAGAAGTGATCCTTCAAGATAACCAAAAGTCAATACAAAAGTTGCAAGATCGACAGAAAGAATGTGACAAGATCATCATTGAAAAAGACGAAGAGATTTCCCGCCTAAGAAATCATAATCAGAAACTACTTGCAAAAATCATGAAGTCTAAGGAGAAGAAGCAGTGTTTTCAAAAGTTGGAACAAGAAAATCAAGGTCTCAAAGAGAAATTAACCGAAGAAAAGCAAGAAAGCTCTTGCCTAAGGAACCTTAATCAAAATTTACTAGAACAAATTAAAATCTTAAAGGATGAAAGAAAGAAGAATCTAGAATCAAAAAACAAATATGACAAGTCAGAAGATAAAAAAGAACTTTTGCGATTAAAACAACATTATCAGGATTTACTAACACAAATTAAAAGACTTAAGCATGATAAGAAGTCTTTACAAGAAGAGCTAGATCGCAAAACATCAATAGTCGATAAAGAGACAATGACTGAACCTATGAAGCTAGAGAAGTCTTTAGATGTAAAAATCCTAAATCTAGATAAAGGAATTAATATAGATCTAGTCAACCTTATAACTCATGTAAAGAGGTCTTCAGATGTCGAAGTAAAAAAAATCCCGGGGTATGAAGAAGACTCAATTCCAAAAGTTAATCAAGAAAAAGCTACAAGTATACGAAGCAAAGATCAAGTTGCAAGGATGCCTTATCGACATCATAATCACAAAAGTCGATACTTCAGCTAATCAATGTATCAACAGAAACAAATAACCGCTATGTCAAAGAATATTACTTCCACTACAAGTGCGGGTCAAAATAGAAGCTATCAGGGGAGTAGAAATGTATCAAGTTCTTTCCAAGAACCCTATGAAAACCCAAATCCGTAGAAGATCGAATTAGGATGGGCAGACTCTTTTACAATTCGACAGGCTGCTCGGTGCTTTGAAGATCCTATCGTCTCAAGTCCTCAACGATTACTAACTCAAGAATGAAGAATCAGGAGACAACAATTATATGCTAGAGCAAGAGATAAGTCTTCCATAAAGTATGCTTTGAGGACAAATAATTTTTAAGGGGAAGACAATGTTATGAACATAAATATACACATAAATATTAATAACAAAAATTAAATGATAATTAATAAATAATAATTATTAATAATGAAAGGACATGTCTCAAAGGACATGACTATTGGTTAAGGGCACCCTTGCTTGGGTATATAAATGAGCCATCATTCTCAATTGTATATCATCTTATCTATTCATATTTTGTACATTATTCCTACATCGATTATTATATTATATTGCAAGTATTTTGGATAATTCTTGTGTGAGGGAACTTTGTTCGTCTCAGGGAGGTTGCATATTTGAAGTAGAAGCCATATTTCACCTTATGATAGAGTTGTTGCTCTTGAACTTGTTCTGATCAACTTGCTCTTGATCAACTTGCTTTGATACCAAATCTTGGATCTACAGCGCGTAGGGAAACTATGCGTAGCGCAGTGACAAAATACTGCATGCCATAAACTTTGTCGCTGAACTCTCAGGACTTATTGCACAGTTCATAGATTGCATGATTTGTTGCACGCTGTGATATAAACACTTAATGAACGATTTATGGATGCAGAGTAACACAATGCTATGTTTAGCACATAAACTCATAAATACACATGAAATTTGTCAACACACAAACTACTTGATATTAATAACTTCGGCGCAGCGCGCAAATACAAAATACAATAACTAAGATGAGCTTTGGCTCCAATGGCTTCGTTGATTTCTGCAACTCACAATCGTACACACAGAGCTTGTGCTCTCAGACTTCTTTAACTAACTTCAGTTGTTGTTGCTCCTCTCGACTATTCTCTCTGCATCTTCTTTCGACTAACTAAAGACTCGGACATATATAGACTGTGACTGAGACTTCCTGTAGAAGTAAAACCGACTCAACATTAAATACTATAATTAATTCGACTGACTCTTCATCTACTTATCTGAACTCGAGAAAGATAAGATCGGCTCCATTTATAACTCCCTTGCTTGCCGACTGACTTAGACTGAGTTTGAGTAAACGTGCGACTTTGCATTTGCAAACTGACAGATAGACTCACTGACTGACAATTCGGCTGATTGACAAAACTACTGACAAATTGAGTGATTGACAAATCGATGGAGACGTGATGATCTCACCGACTTGTAATTACTATTTCCAACACACAAGTGGACATTAACTTTTAGATTAAATTAAATATTGTGCACTTCTCCCTCTTAAAAGTAATGGTTGTTCTATTATATAAGAATTCACGTTCTTACTGTAATATTGACATTGAAGCTATACTATGAGAGAAGAGACAATTAAGGTCCTACTGAGGTGATCTTTCACTATCCTTCATCTTTGCAATTGTACTTTATAAATGAAATATTTTATTATTTATTTTTTACTATTTCAAAACTTATTCTCTATCTTAAGATGGATGAGCATTTGCAAAAATGCATAGTCATGAGCACTAATTCTGGCCTTAGAACTGGTAACCATTAACGACACTGCATCTACCTCTATTATTTATTTTTTCTTAATTACTGGGTAAACTTGCAAAAACAGCTCTTGATATTTCCTATTTACTCAGGTAAGCTTGCATCAACAACTGTTGGAAACTATTCATTAGCAAGGTAACCTTGTAACAGCAGTTCTCGAATACTATTCCTTACTGGGGTGAGCTACAATGAGTCCTCAGTCAATGACAAATATCGGTCAATTATCTTAAAAGAGTAATGACAAATATGATGAGTCGATGGAACAATTGGTTATCAAAGTGACTTTCTCCCATTAAACATAAACATTATACATATATTTAGGGCAGCTTTCCTACTACACATTAATTTAGTCTCTTATGGTAGGAGCATCTGAGATTCATATGCATCCATCCGAAATACAGTTTGAACTATGGATATTTATGTGGATGGGCATTCACATCTTACCCAAGAATCTAAGAAATAAGAAAATGAATGAATGAATGCCCATGTATTTTCTTGTTTATTAGGGTGTGTGTGTGCCTGAGAGAGAGAACTTTTACATGTATGCAAGGGACGCACTCTTTTGGGAAGGAAGCTTCCCTGATAAGCTGTTATTTCCAAGGAACCTGCAATAGTGGCAATGTAAGTTATCTTGCAGGTGATTTTACTTGTGACCTGCCATATATTAGGTTGATAGAATTTTCAGAGAATAGCATTGTAGTTCACACAATTGTATGTATTTGACTAGAATAAATATAATTTTGTAGAGAAATCCACTTACAAGAATGTCAGAGAGCTCAAATTTTGGAGTGAACCAGGAATTCTTCCTGTAAAATTATTAAAGCTCAAGTCCCTAACACAGTAATATGTTCAAGTAAGTAGGCATGAAAGTATAAGACTGATGATAAAAGTAGTGAAACTAAGGACTGTATGCTATAAACTAGATTATGATATTGATCAAAATTCAAACTTCAGGCCACATATGCTCCAGATAACAAAACTATTACTCTAGGAGTACGATGCATTCCATTCATGTAATGCTATCCATATTAAGTGAAAGAAAACAAAATAGTGATTGTGCAAAAAGAAAAGGTTTAAAAGTCATATATAGAAAACAACAAGCAGTAGTGCATTCCTGTAATATGCAATATCATATAGCTTCCCCTTTGCAAAACACAACCTGCATCACATTTTATAACTAGAAGAATGATGCTTAAGCAGAAACAGTATCAGTACTCAACGTCCAGTTAGAAGCATGTTCAAGCTGGGTCCAGTCAAGAAAATCACAGTCAAGTAGTGCATGTGAAGAGGAGAAATTTTAGGAGGTTGATACAATATAAGCTTATTTTCAGATTAGGTTTAGAAATTCTAATTATATTTTAATTTAAAGTGTTTCATAATATCTGGATCAGTGGTAAAGAATTGACAATGATCCACTGAACATTAACAGAACGATCGTTTACTGACACGGTATAAAAAAATGGAAAAACACTTCTTCTCAAATCGATACATTTATGTTTCTATGATTTGTATGGAAAATGATATAAATCCACTTGCATATTTTTAATCAGTTATCCTTAAGAGTTTGTAAGCCACTTGAGTAACATCAAAAAATCTTCATAGAGAAACAAACTATGAGCAACTGAATTAATAAAGCAATGGAAGAGGATTCCTAAATGTGAATAATAGGAAACAAATTGCAGCGAAAATGCACTGGCAGAAGAAAGAAAAAATGCACTACATGATATGTGCACAAGTAGAGGAGCAATAAAAATACTCGTGAAACAAAGTGCAAGAAGAGATTGCTGCAACTGTACACTATATTTCATTAAGTATATACAAGAGAACAAGAGTGGTGGATGGAGAATATTATATGTAGAGGTACATGAGACATCATCTTTGACGAAGTATCCCATGATATATTTAAATCTAGCAGTTGAAGTCGGTGAGACATATAAAATATAAAAATGAACACATATAATACATCTTTGGCTATGTCTCATCATTTAATCCTTGCTTAGGGGAAATTGTCCTCATTTTGGTACACCCTTTTCAGCGAAGAACAAAATAATTCCATGGCTTTGTATAGTTGGGATCTTGGTACGAACCCATGGACTTAGAAAATAAAGGGCTTGAACCGATGGCAACATGCTTTGCTAAATGTTAGGTTCAAAGAAGAAAACCATTGGATGTCCTCTCTACTTAAGAAAGTTATGAACCAACTAGTTCATGAACAGGAAATTAACTCAAAAATCTAAAATAAATACACCAGATTCATAGAATCCATAAAGGATAATAATATATAATTAATAATGATAATTGATGATTATGGATGAAATGGTATGTGACATTCTATACAAATTCAATAGTCACATGCTTGGAAGAGACATGGATGACCTTTGATATAATAATAATAATTATTATTTATTGGTATTTCTTATTATTATGTAATGTATATGTATTATGAAATGTTGTTTCCTATACATTATAGGATGCTTTGTTTTTAAAGCATGGTTAAAAGAAAGGTATGTATTGGTTGTCACATGTACCTCTTTTGCTTGAGGACCTAGGAGCTACTCTTGAGCTTTATTTTGTTGAAAAAACAAGGAGACAAGACTTTTGCAATTCTGAAAAATATTATCACATTATAAAAGGGTAAATCAACCTTAAATTGGTTCTCTTCAGAACTATATAGTGAGACATTTGATTATGAGTTATTGAATTGCAATTCTTAGTATGCTTTTGGGAATAAGTCAAATTGGACTCCCGATATTTAGGAATGTAAACTGATTTTTGTTTCTTGCGATGTTGGGATGATGGTTATTCGATGGAATGACTTCTATGATTAAGGTGATGATAAGGTTTAATAGTTGAGCTTCTTTTTTATTTACTCAAACCTGAAATCGATGCTTTCATGTTTATTAATGTGTTGATACCCTTGAGTTGAGGTAAAATTTCATCACTAGCAACATAATTCATTCTCCATTGGCACTAGATTTGTAGACATTTCCTTGTTAATTGATGGCAATAGATAAAATTTCATCAATAGTGATACTTGTTATCCATCAAAGTTGCCCAAGGATGGAATTCCAGCGAGCCGCCAAAGATTGAACATTTTCATGTTCAAATTTCAGAGTTCAGAAGTTCAGCCAGTCAATAAGACTACATTTTTTTCACATTTTCCATACAAATTGTAATAAGAGATGTTGCATGATGAACTTTTAAAAGGTCTTAGCCACCTTCGAATTAGGCACGAGTTGTTACTATGGAGTGTTTTTTTTACTTATTAATTATATTTCGCTATTTAAAGACAATTTATAATTTTTGAGTTTTTTCACTCAATTCTCGAAAGTTGGAGTATATACTCATGGTTAGGCCTTAGCATGGATCTAAGCCTAGTTTCTAATGTATATTACCATGTTAAACATACTCCTAAAGTCTTATGGAAATGTTCTAAGTCCCCCTTAGGATTTTTTTAATTTTTTCAGTTAATTAAAATTTTTTCGCAAAACTAGAATTTTTAATTAAAAAATAGAGTTATAATAAAAAAGTGGTACTAGGAGTTTTCCTATGCCTTGGGGGTGCTCATTTTTGGACCTAGAGTGCCCACATTACCTAAGTACCCACTTGGTTGAGTAAAATTAGTGATTTTAATCACTTAAAAATCAATTTTACACAAAACACCCAAAAAAGACAAATAAAATCAAGAAAAATCAGCAAAGGCTATTTTCTTGGAAACATGTGGGAACATGTTTTGGGTTAATAAAAGCCTCAAAAGGCAAGATGGCAGACATTGGAGAAATTTTATTGGTCAAAGAGCTAAAGATATGACATGTGGATTGGTATTTGGCATGTGCTCCATAAGAGGGTGCACACCTCTTGAGAGGTGGTGCATTCCCAAGAGGGCCAGCCAACCTCTTGAGAGGTGGCACCCCCCATATCCCCTCAAACCTACATGTGGCGAGTTGTTGGAGTTTGGGAGAGGTGGCAGCCTACTCCCATACACTTGGCTGTTTTTTTCATGAAAGTGTTGTGCCTTCCTTGTCCACTTGGTGCACCCTCATCCATTGAGATTGTCACCCATTTGGTTATAAATTGAAGCTTCCTCCCATTGCACAAACTAGTTAGAGTTTTGGGAAGGATTGTTGTTGTATCATTGTATCATTCTTGAATTGGAATAAAGAAGGCTTTGGAGGCAAATTTGGTGTGGATCCATGGGTGGTTGCTCATTGTCATGTGCAAATTTATGAGGTGACATTGTTTTATTTCATTTGTTTATGCAAATTTGCTGAATTTGACCTTTCTAGGAGTACTATTGCTCATAAAGGATAGGATTATAAATCTTGTTTTATTTTTTATTCCTATTGATTATCTATTTTAGAGATTTTAATGTGCATTTTATGTTTTTCTTAACTAATGTGCCATTGAGTTTCTTTGTAGGTAATACCAAGATCTAACAAGTTTCTTGCAAGTGTTGTAGAGTCTAGTGCTCTCATTTTGGAGGATTGGATGAGCTTAATTGATTCGACTTTCTCTCCAAAATCCTGAAGGACAATAGCCCCTCTTTCCATACCAAGAAGACTCCATTTTTCCCAAGCATTCCAAGGGTTTAAGGAACATTTATTCTCATCTCTTTCTCAAGCAAAATCTAAATTTTTTTATGTTGAGTTCTTTTAAATACTTGTAAAGTAAGGTTTTCAGTTTAAAGAAATATTACAAGTTATCTTTTCTTTGCATAGTAAAGGCAAGTAGATTAGATTTTTCATTCTAGCTTGCAATCTACTATCTTTAGGCTCTCTTTCTTTGCTAAAATCTTAAAGCTAAAGATAGTTTACTTCTTGAAGAGAGTAAATTCCAAATTTAAGCAATTCTTATTGTCTTTACTTTCTGTTTTAGGACAACGAATAATATCAGTAAGAAAAGGCTCTTTCCTAGCTAGTTTAGACTTAAATTTTGCTAGTTTATCATAGGAATTTACTTAGAAATTTTTTGGGATTTATCTATTAATAACCAAAGACACTCTTAAACTGTTTTTGGCCATATTTTGTTCTGTTTTGTTTTTTGTTTTATGCAGGTTGGTGTGAAAACAAGAGGATACTCTACCAAAAATTTGAAGATTTGAAGTTTCTAAGACCCCCCGAAGTGACCCTATATTGTTGAAAACTATTGTAAAGTGAATTTTCCCTTTTCCGATCCATTTATAAGGGTCCACATCTCTCTTTTAAAGAGATCATAAGACTCTTCAAGAGCAATTGTAACCAATATAATAAAATCAGTGAGCCAAAGGAGGCCTCACTTTGCTTTCCCCCCCCGGGGGGTGTGTTGTGTTTTGGGATCTTGTGTCTTAGCTTGCTTCAATTTGTCCTTTTGATTTAAGTGCTCAAACAAACTCACAACAGCTTTAAAGTTAAAATAAACCACAATCTAGATTAGATTTCAATTTTGCAAAGTAGAATACTAATTGCTAGTTAGTTTCTATTTATGTAATTTCAAAGTTGGAAATAAACAGTCTCCTCAGCTCCTCGCAAGAGGCTGGTCAGTGAAGACTTTAGTAATTAGAAAAATATTTCTCTTTCAGTACTTTTCTTTATTGTTTAAAATAAACAACTCCCCTCAACTCCCAATGCAGTTCATGACCCTTCCAGTTGCGATCTTGTCTCGATCTTCTGGGAGTAAGTTTCATACACGCTGGGTTGGTCAGTGGTGATAGACTAATTAGGGAAATCCTAAAGAGAACTTTTCTTTAGTGAAAATGTAAGAGAGTCTGTGAAGATATCTGGAGAGAACTTTGAGATCTAGGTTCTCCCTGTCGGATCTCCCACATTCTCTTTAGCTTGTGTGCAAAATCAAAGGGATCTCTCTGTTGGATATTCAGCAAGCTCAACCTCCACTTTAGGGACGTTTTCTAAAGGGCCAAATCTAGTTTAGACAAACACTTTATTTTCCATGCAAATAAAATTTACCTCATTAACCTATCATCAATAAAACTTAATAAAACACACGATCTACATTGCCCACGATACCCTTAAGGCATTGATCTCATTTATACATTTGCAAAGCCATATGCTTCAAACATTTTATTTCAGTCATTTACTTTGAAGCAATTTGATTTTACTTGCATCTAACATTTGTCTCAAGTATCCTTTGATGCAAGTATATGTTTTATGTATCTTGTGGTGAATAATTGATCTGTGTATCCCTTTGCTTTATATTGGTTAATGAAAGTAAACTCCTAGATTCAATTCTTGTACTTAGATTAGTTTCAAGCCTTAGTATATTTGTTAGGGACTAGCCCCCTTGGCTTCGCTAGGAGTTGGCCTAGATGGAGGAGTTGAGGATTAGGTGACAACACCTTAATTCTCACTTGCCCCCAAGAACACACCGAGTGGATTGAAGATTTTTTCCATGTCTCCCAGGTGTGTATAAGGTGGCAAAAATACCTAATTTCTCAACTCAGATTGATTATTTGAGAGTTTCTCTTTCCATAGTTTGTACCTTGACTTTTGAAAATATTGTTGATTCAACTAGGTAGGTGGATGTTTCCAAAGTTGTCACAATCAGAATCGGAAAAGACTTGGATGCTTGGGACTTGGAAAGACTCAGTGACTAGGGAAAGACTTGATGACTCGAAAAAGACTCAGTGGCTCATGAAAGACTCGACAAAGAGTGGGAAAATATAAAAAAAAATCTCAAAATATAGTATGGGCAAGTGGCAAGTATTGGCTGAGTCTTGGCAAGTTTTGCTAAGTCTTGGCAAGTTCAGGGTTGAGTATGAGGCGAGTACTTGACCCAGTTAAGAATCTACAAGACTTGTGAGTCTTGGCCAAGTCTAACTACATTGGATGATTTGTTTTCCATAAATTATACTTCCATTATTTTATTTTTTCACTTAGGGCATGCCCATAACTCAGCCCTGAGCCACAGGTGATTTGAGTCACTCACTCAACTCTTCTACTTGGAAGCCAAGGTGCAGGACCAACCATGCCCTATCTTCCTTATCTACTATGAGCTTGCTTGTAGCCACTGCATCAGTAACAAGTGCCTCCATCTTGTCTAAAGCGTGAGTCCTATCAAGGATCACCACCAGGAAGGTATTCCATTACAAGGTACAATATTCTGTGTCCTAGGATGAGAAAAAAATTTCACAATGGATCAACTATGAACTCCTACAAGTAGATTCCACCTCTGAACCTCAAATTGGTTCATCTCAACTGCATCTAATAACAAAGTTGTTGAAAAAAGTACTTCAAAACACCAATGTTATTAGAGGGGGTAACATGACTCCATTTCCCAAGTAAGGCACCAATCTCCCTTTCATCCACCAATCCCCAACAATACATTTATTTTCATCTTTTCATTTTATTACCATGTTGCTAGGTTCTCTTTACTCCCATTCCTTACCACATGAATTGAACTTTGTAACCAGTAGGTAAGACCTGCTTGGTTATAAGTCCATTTTACCGTAGCCTAAAGTGCGGGGGAGAGTTGGCGAGGTCAAAATGGACACCATCCTAGTTTCAAAATTTTTCACCTAGGTATTGGGACTTTACATTTTTGGATGATAGAGTCTATGGTAACAAAGCTCAAATATATATAAGGGTTTTCTCTCTTCAATATTTCTCATGATTAGATTTTTGGAGTTTCCCCTCCTTGGAGATTAATGGATGTATCATTCTTGGAGCATATGTGGAGTGTAAGAATTTTATCCTATAAATGTGTCGTTCATTGTTCTAATGATTTTAATTGTTTCTTATGTGGTACAGATTGTTAGAATTTCCTTTGGAGGGCCAATAGAGAAGGGCACTTCCATCGCATTGGAAGGGTTTCATGTGAGAAGTTTCTCCCTCTTGAAACCTTTGTAAAATTATACATGGTGGTATTCTCTTGTATCTAACATCTTCTTAAGTGGGTGATGGACTAATACTTAATTGTGTAGGGCATACCCTAATGGCATAGTTTTGATGTGGCACTTCAAGGCCCTCCTAGTATTTCTTTACTTTCATTTTCAACAATGTTAATTTCTTGTGGCATGCATATGTAGCATGTTGACCGCTTCTCCAACACAGGTGGTCAACTCCATGTGCCATGAAGAGATGAATCATCAGATGCAAATTTGTCAAAGACTTTGGTTCTACAGGGCATGTTTGGCCCTAGCACTTATTTTTGTAATTGGAATTTTCGCACCCTGCGTGGGTTAATAATGTAATAGATCTACATGAGTCATGTCTAGGTCAGTTACCTTGGGATAACTGACCCTTGAGTTTTTCCCTCACACTTGCAATAATTCCTCCAAAGTGGTGAACGACGTTCTAGTGGGTTTATCTTTTGGTAACTATTATAGGGAATCATTGTAAATGACCATGCAAGACATCTTAGAAAGTTTCACGGAATTCCATCGAGTTTAAGTCAGTTTTTTTTTAATTAATTAAATTTCCCTAAGTTTTGAGGTTTAATTATTTAATTAATTGATTATTTTTGAGCAAAAATTGTAAAAACTAGGTCCTTGGATTTTTGATAGGGGTATTTGTGCTCAAAAGAAATAGAATAGCACCCCTCATATCCATGGACCAAGTTTCATCTCAGTCGGACAACTTTTGTCATGGTTTTGTCCACCCGGAGTGTCAGTCAGTCTAAAACAACAATTTTAATTCCTAAAGTCCAAACATGGCAAAATTGTAAAATTGTAATAATGAGTTAAAAGGATGTTGAATGGTGGATCTAAGTTAGAGAGAGACTCCCTAAGCCTAACCTAACCACCCAACTTTTTCCTAGCCCTTTTTCCTACCCTTTCCACACTCTCACCCTCAAAAAGTGATGCCCTAAGGGGAAGTTATGCCCTCCTCTAGGAGAAAAACGTGGCATCTTATTTTTAATTGGTGGAGGGGCTCCTCCCATTGGTGGGTGTGCTCCCTCTCACCCCCCACATCTCTCCTTCCCTCATCCCAACTCCTTTTTCCTCATCCCAACACCTCCCATCCTCTCCTCATCCCCAAAAGTTGTGTCCTCCTAGGAGAAGTGCGCCCCCCTCCATCTAGAAAAAATCCAATATAATTTTTAAAAATGATTTGGAACCTCTCACCTTCCTTGGCATCAATCCCAAGGCCTCCCACACCCCTTTTGCTTGATCCCAACATTTTCCACCTCTTCTACACCCTAGATCTAAGATCTAAACCCTAAGAGGTGAGCCCTAGCCTAGAGATCTACTCTTATGCTTGGTGGTGGACACTTGGCATTGATCCAAGAGAGGTAGGTTTGCCTCTCCAAGTATAAATAGATCCCTCTCCTCATTCCCAACTCACCATATCTTGAGCTAAAGTTATGCTACTTGATTTCTCACTCTCTCTCTCTCTTTCATTCATCATTTTCATTCTCTTGCTCTTTAGGGTTTTGGAGATCGTTTTCTCCAAGATCCTTCTTCTTGAGTAATAAAGAGAAAACTTTGGAGGATTATTGGAAGAGTTATGAACATGCTTCTTCTTGCCATACACATGAGGTAAACTTTTCTAAGATTTTGTTTGGTGATTGCATCTTTGGATCCTAAGGTAAAATGTTATTTGGGTAGATCTAGTAATGCACATGCTTGTAGATCTATGTATCTTGATATGCTATATAGGATTGAAATGTCATCTTATTAGTATATGCAACATATTGTCTATTGTATGCCATCATTGTTCAAGGTTTTTGCAGGTTTA
>JASDQU010103850.1:229409-241646 GCA_032191745.1 Picea mariana
ATAAAGGGGCTTGGAAAAAAGTGCATCCATGACGGGTACAGCTCACCTCCTACAAAGGCACCCACGGACAATACCTACCCCTGGTCTTCACTATGACTGGACATCCTTAGACCATATCACTTCATGTTACATGGCTTGAATAATCTTCTGTGGAAACTTTCTTCTTCTTATGGATGCTAGCCCAATAGGTTGTTCTGTCTATTTCTTCAACTTTGTATAGTAGATCAGTGTAATGTCTTTGAGCTGTTAGAGGATATGCTAGGGGTCTTGTGCATGTATTTGATGAATTTAATGATGAAATATGATTGACATTGCTATGATCCCAAGGACTGATGAGCCCATGGAGGGCGAAGTTTTTGATGTGCAGGACCTTGCCTGACGGACAGGTACCAGTGGATCGGTACACATGGGGAGATGATTAGCTCGGACCTCCATGGGGCTGAAGAGCCCATCAGATGGTTGTTGGGATGGCAGAGACAAGACAACGTTGTGATGAGCCTTTGCACATGAAGAAAGAAGGACGTTCCACCCAGGACACTTTGGCTGAGCCCGGCCTAGGGGGGATCACCCACTTCAGATGGAACGTTTGCCCCTTGATGGACAGAACGTCACCTAGGAGAGTTGGACGTTGTCTTGAACGTGTGGCAGTGTGATGAGGTGATTGGCACGTGTGGCAGCTTGGAGGAGCCCTAAAGGGGCTAACGTCTGGCTTCTGGATGCTGGATATGCCCAAAAAGGGCCAACGTCTCCCTCAGAAGGGCTTGACGTCCCACCTTTTGCTCATTTTGTGTCATTTATCTAGCAGTTAATGTAAAAATAGCATAATTTTTGTAGTCAGCCTTGTCGGCTGTTTTAATGACCTATTTTTTAATTGAAAGGTCATGGATTGATATATATTGAGGATGTTTTTCCCTCATATAGACATAACTGAACTCACTCTCTTGTGAGATACTATCTTTTGCGCCCTAGTTTGGTGCTTTTGGCGTTCTAAGTGAGGCACAACTCTTCTTGGAGGATTTCTCTTGGCATATATGGTGTTTCTCTCAAGGAAGGTTTACAACCAGGGTTTGATTATGCTTTCTTCATGACATGTAAGTGAATTTTTCATGCAAAACTTCTTAAGTGAATGGTTGTAGGCTTAATTTCTTACATTTGCTATTATATTGCTGAATCTTGAAACCCTAGGTAGCAAGCACACAAGTAGGTCATTGCTATATGTCCCCTTGTTTGAGAAATAGTTTTATCCATTGATAAAGGAAGATATAGCCTAGCCATTGCTACACTTTTCTCCCTTTTTCTAAGCTAGCGTTGAAGTTATAGGTTGAAAAGAGGAGACGTCCTAGGCCTAGTTAGAGTACACCTAGGGTTTCACCTCCTAGGGTTTGAAGGCCTTGCCTTTGCAACACCTTCTCCCTTAAATTTATGCTTTGAAGCTAGCCGTTTTGCCAAGTGCATTTAGAGAAGGAGGAAGGAGCACGAGGCCTTGCTTAAGCAACACCGGAGTGAGCGTCATTCCCCTAGGGTTTTGATTCTAGGGCCCTGCCATTGTAGCACCTTAGAACTCTACCTTCCAGCCTCCAGGTCTAAATCCTCCCGAGACTTTTTGCCCTTGCTTTTGACTCCATTTACCCTAAGGCACTGGTAATATCTCCAACGTTGAGCTTTAGGTGTGCAAAACCATCTTCTAAAATTTAATTTTCAAAACCCTAACTAACCCTAACGCTGCTAACCTAGGCTGATGTCATACTTGACGCAACAACCCTTCTGACTAATAAATGAGCAATTAAATGATGACGTCAAGCATTTATTGAACAATTGTTGATTGAAAATACTGTTGGCTTGGTCATTTTTTGTAGATATTGATGAATTGGTGATCTTGTATAGGTTATTTAGCAGAACGTTGACTTCATCTTATCTATTACATTGCTTATTAAATGAAATCAGATAGTTAAGAAGTACTAACCCTTTGAGTTATAGCCAAATATTGTATTGTTATTATCTTGTTCCAGGCAGGTGTTTTCAACAGGGACTTCACTTCTTTATTGACTGATTAGCCAGACTATCTGATACTAGTGGTAACCTGCGAGGAGGGAAATCTTAACACTTGACCTTGTATCCATTGCCTCTTCAAACCCCAGGTTACCGGGGACGTCTCCCCTGGGCTAACCTCCCTAAACAGAAAGAACCTCCCCATTGAGGTGACATTGGGTGGGGAAGGTTCCTGTTAAGCTAGTTTGTCCACTATCCTGTAGCCTGTGACCTAAAATACAAACTGCGCGATAACAAGCATCAAAACCATGGACAAACTTGAAGAGGCCTTTCTCAAAAGATGGAGTGTCAAAAAAGACCCTAACATGCTCCTCACCCGATTGAATAACCTTGCCAAATATGAAAATGAGTCCATTCGGGAGTTCCATACTAGATTTGAGACTTTGGTGCAAAGGATCACCTCAAGCCATCATCTAAAAGATGACTACCTCGTCCATGTTTACACCAGATCTTTCAATGGCCAACTAGGGTATCTTCTCAGAGATAAAAACCCCCAATCCATTCAAGAAGCCCAAAAGCTCGCTACTAAAATAGAGGGAAACCTCCTTTCATCCAAGATTGAGCCTTTTGCTAATCCAAGGGGGAGAATAGACACCAAACCAAAAATAGTTCACAACGTTGAGCCTACTTTAGACCTGTGTGCCAGTATTGCCAAGCTGCAAGCCTCTTTGGATGGTATCATAAAAAATCAAGAGAAAATAATGAGTAGGATTGTCAACTTGGAAAGATCTCAGACCAAAGCACCCAGGGTCCCATACAAAGGACAATTCTAGAAGGGGGGCCAATTTTATAAACCAAAGAATGAGCAAGAAGTTCCAAACACCTTGGCCCCTGGAAACATTGTTGATGAAAATCCTTGGTGCCTAGAATGCAGTGAAGCACATTGGGAGCATGAGTGTCCTTACAGTAATGGCCATCAACAAGTCAATAACATGGACCATTTCATGGAGTTTCCTCAAATAAATATCATCGATGCAGAACATCAGGAAGTCGTGAAAGAAGCAGCCAGATCAACAAGGATGGCAGTAATAAACAACCTGGACCAAGAGTCATGAGAGAAGCTAAAGAAACAAGAATTTCAGGTGTACCGAAGAAAGAAGTTGAACCAACCCAGGCAAACCCTCACCGGTAGAGGTACCTCTTCCCAAGACATCCAAGGCTGGGAAGGTTGACCTAAACTTTGACCTCGAAGGGGCTTTATCAAAGATGCATGTAAACGTCCCCCTACGAGAAGCAATTAAGGTCCCGTCTATCAAGGAACGCTTTGACACTTTCTTTCTGGGATCAGATGAACCCATGGACCCCCCTATTATGTTGCAAGTTGATCACTTCAGGGTCCAATATGGTGAGAACCCTCCTTTCTTCATGACGTTAACAATGAACGGCAAGAGCCTCAACAATTGCATGTTAGATACAGGTGCAGGTGCCAACATGATGTCACTTAAAGTCATGCGACAAGTGGGTTTGAAGGTCACACGGCCTTATAGAAATGTATGTGGCTTCGAATCTAAAGCTTTACTGACACACGGGGTGGTTGAGAATGTGGAAGTTTGCCTAAAGGAGTACCCAGAGAAAATAGTCCACATTGACATTGTGGTAGTTGATGTCCTAGATGTGTGGGGAATGTTGTTATCTAGGAAATTTGCTGCAATGTTGGGTGGCACCCTTGAGATGGACCTCACATTCTTGGAATTTTCTTTGAAAAATGGAACGATAGGCCGTCTCCTCAATGTGCCGATAATCGGAGACCATGTGCAGGATATTACTCACCCGTCAATAATAACAAAGCACAAGACGAGATGATATAAACCCTTCAAAAGTATTCTCCAGAAGATATGCCCTTTGCGACGAAAGAGGACTTTGATCAGATCAAATGGCCTAAGAAAGAAGAATACCAACAACTCCTAGATGAATTCAAGAACAAAGAGATTGGGACGGTGGAGATATTAAAGAAAGCTGAAGATGACGTACAAATCCGCCCATCCTGGCAGGAAGTGTTTAAAACAGAAGCCCACCCTCCTCCCTCAGCACATTACACCAGGGTTGTCCAAGGGACGACCAAATACAAATTCCGAAAGTACAAGGAATGAGACATGGTATGGATGTGGGATACCCAGAAAGGAGAGCTAACTAATGTAAAAGGAAGCGCTCAGTCATGGCTCAGACCCTTCAAGGTTGGAATGGAATCAGTTGACAACTCATATTACTTGTCCACTTTGGAGGGAAGAAGGCGCCCATTACCTATTAGCGGGCACCTCCTCAAACCCCACCAAGGTGGGGGGACTTGACTTCACAGGTAAGTGCAGGTAAGTAGGCATTTTTGCATTCGTGTATTATACCATTTGCATTGCATGTTAGTTTGTCTTCTATATTCACACTTATTGATTGTTTTCTTTCAGTCTATATATATATCTATATGTATGCTGGGGTGGCATTACCACCCCAATTTTGTTAGTGATACCTCTATCGAGATTGAGCAAGTCTGCAGGTTATGCTAGAGATGTTGAGGTTCTCATGCGCTCTACGGTGAGCACATGTCCCCGAGTTGGAGCCAGATGTTATCCCCACTTTTTAGGGATAACTAGGAGATCATGTCTCAAGGCCCACAGGTCCTAGACATGGAGTACCGAGAGAAGGATTGACCTGAGCATGGCCCTGCAGGGCCCACCTTTTCTTCTTCCATTATCTTTTGTATTGACATCAACAGCAGCATCCATCACCATCGGATTGGTCCTGTATCAGAGGAGGTTCTTGCTCCATGAGGTAATTGGTCCAGGTATCATGGTATGTGTCACTTTTGATCATTGAAACCTTTAAATATATGCATCTGATTCCTCTTATCTCTAACGTTTGCTTGGATCTTACATTTGCCCACTTGACCATGTTTGGGGGGTTTGACAGGGTGCCCTAGCAAGCCTGTGTCTGTAGGTTTTGGTTTGCCACTGGGGGATTTCTGGAAATCCATCGTCCACTCCCATCATACCACCACTCTTACATCTTGTTTCCTGCTCACCTAGCCCATTCCCCTTGTCCAGGCATTGGGTTGACCTAGTTCGGGACTGCACCTTACCTCGTGGGAAGAAGGGGCTAAAGGCCCAGAAGGTAAAAGCAAGATGGTAAAAGATAAAAGCCTAAAAATGAACCTCGAGATGCTTCGCCCAGGGATCTCCGAGAAAGCAATAAAAGGCTTCTCAGCAAGAAACAAGAGGGACCCGAAAAAATAATAAAACAAGACCTAATCAAAGGATAGGGGGTCTCATCACAAGCCAACCTATTAGGTTCATGGGTATCTAGTAGTATGACATTGCCACTGGTTGGTTACCACGCCAGGGCAGTGAGTCTTGGTTGCATGGCCAAGTGAAAGTGGGTCTCATCACGAGCCAACCTTCTCATTTCTGCGAAAGTACTTGTGGGTAACGCTGTCAGCTTTGGTCACCGTGCCAAGGCAGCATCCCCTGATTATCTCTTGAACAAAAAAAGAAAATAAAAGAATAAAAAGAATACAAAGAATAAAGGCAAGAATGGGCTTGGAAAAAAAATGCATCCATGACAGGGACAACTCGCCTTCTACAAAGGCACCCAAAGGTAACACGTTGCATCCTTGGCCCTTACTGCACCCACATGCTTGGACATCCCCTGACCACATCATCCACTTACATGGCTTGGATGAGGTCTCTCTGGGAACTTTCCTTTTTCTGTGGACACTAGCCCAATAGGAAGCCTTGTACTTTTCCCCAGACTTGTATTGTATGCTTGTGTAACGTCTTTGAGCTATTGATTGATGTATTAGGGATTTTATGCATGTGTTTAATAATATTAATGATGAAATGTGATTGACATTGCTATGATCCCTGTGACTGATGAGCCCATGGAGGGCGTAGACTTTGATGTGCAGGACCATAGCCGACGGGCAGGTACCATTTGGACCAGTACACATGGGGAGATGATCAATTCGGACCTCCATGTGGCTGAAGAGCCCATCAGATGGATGCTGAGACCCCACCATGGGCCAGAGACGAGACAGAGATGGATCGGTGTCTTGCACCAGAGAAGAAGAGGACGTTCCACCAGAGGCAACCCGACAAAGCTTGACCTAGGGGGATTTGCTCTTTTTCAGTGGAACGTTGGCCTTGGAAGGCCTAGGATGTCACCCATCATAGCCATGATGTCATCCAGCAGTATGGACGTTTTGGGAGGCAGACTGGGCAGTATTGGCACGTGTGGCAGGTTGGAGAAGCCCAAGGAGGGCTAACGTTTTGCTCCAGGATGCCCCATTTGCCCTAGAAGGGGCTGACGCCTCCCTTAGAGGGGCTTCTTATCTCTTTATAGCTCAATTAGTTTTTTTTTTTTTTAATTTGACAATTTAATGTAAAACAGTATGATTTTGATAATTTGGCCTTGTCAGCCTTTTACCTGACCTAAAATGTAAAATTAGGTCAAGGTTTTGTATAAATGAGAGATTTTCACTCATTTTTTCATCCCAACTTACTCACTCATTAATGAGGTCTGATCTTTTGCGCCCTATCTTGGGTCTTTGGCTGAATTAAGTGATGCACACTTGTTGAAGGAAGAGATTTTTGGCATTTATGGTGTTTCTCTTGAATGAAGGTGTTACAAATAGGGTTTGCATGGTCATTTCTTGGTGATTTGTAAGTATTTTTCTGCAAAACTTCTTAAATGAATGGTTGTAGTTCAATTTCTTGCATTTGTTTATAAATATTGTTGAATCAAAACCCTAGGTGACAAGCACACAAGTAGGTCATTGTCTCATGTCCCTTGATAGAGAAACCTTGAGCCATTGTGGAAGGAAGAAAGAGCCTAGCCTTAGCTACACTCCTATTTTCTCTCCCTATTGCTAGCCGTACTATTCTGAAGCCAAGAAGAGTGAGACGTCCCTGGCCTAGGTCTACTACACTAGGGCTGTATTCTTTCTAGGGTTTGCTGAAAGGCCTTGCTTTAGCAACACCTCCCTTATCAAACCCTCTTGTTTTGGTTATATTCTGTTATTATTGAGCTAGTCGTTTGCCGAGAAGGAGGAGAGAGCACAAGGCCTTGCTTTAGCAACACCAGAGTGAGCCTCTCTCGCCCAGGGTTCCGATTTTGAGGCCCTGCTTTAACAGCACTTCAAAACTTTTCCCTTAGTCCTTGAAATCTTGCCTCCTTCAACTTGTGTGTCCTTCACTTATGACTCCATTAAACCCTAAGGCACTGATCTAAGTCCTCCAGCGTTGAAGTAGAACTTGATCTAAACACTCCCAAAGCTTTTGAATTGAAACCCTAACTACACTAACCCTAGTTCTAGCTAACCCTACTAACCCTAAGTTGGTGACGTCATTATTTGATATTTCATCTTTATTGCAGCAATGTTTTACTTATTGAGCAATTGAATGGTGATTTAGGCATGAGTTAATTGGATACTTTGAATGCCACATCATTTTAACAATTATTGATGAAGTGATATGATTTCTATTGCTATTGATAAACATTGACTCCGTCAATATTTATATTCAAATTGCTTATAAGTTCATCAGATAGTTCTTGTTGATATGAAGTACTAACCTATTGAAATAGCTTGCACATACTAGTTTGTTGTTGTCTTGTTCCAGGCAGGTAGACTTCTTTGGGTTTTACTTTATCATTGGCTGTTTAGCCGGGAACATCTGATTGGTGGTGATCTGTGAAGGGGGAAACTTGTCATTGTCTGATTATCCTTTAGCCTCTTCAAAGCCCCAGGTCACCGGGGACGTCTCCCCTGGGCCTCACCTCCCTAAAGAGAAAGAACCATCGCATCATGGTGACATTGGGTGGGATAGGTTCCTGTTACGCCAGTTTGGCCCTCTACCTTATAGCCTTTTCTCCTAGCTACAAACTGTGCGATAACAGGCAGCATCGACAGTCATTCTCCAATGAGAGGCCATATGGGCCACCCCGAGGCTAGCTAGGGAGATTTGGAGAATCAACCAGTCTTGTGAGGTATTGACAAAAGCCAGGGGGAACTTACAACCTCTGTGAGTCAAACCAAAAGTCAGGACGAACGAGATGCTATGTAAGTCTAATGCAAAAGTCAGGGGGAACGTACAACCTCTGTGAGCATAGACAATCTAGTGCAAAAGTCAGGGTGAACGTACAACCTCTGTGAGCATAGATAGACTAGTGCGAAAGTCAGGGGGGAACGTACAACCTCTGTGAGCCTAGTCAAACCTTGTGAGCCATGAGCAAAAGTCAAGGCATCTAGCAAAAGTTAGGTTGAATATAAAATTCCTATGAGCTAGAAACAAACAATATTCCTAATATTGCAAATGATATAAATGTATTGATCTAGTGCGTCGACATGTATAACATTATCCAGCATGAAGAGAAATTCAAATTGCCTTGTAAAGAGTCGAGTTGGATCTGAAGTCTTATGTCTAGGTCTATTTTCGAACTAAAGTGTAATGCTGAGTTGTAATTGAAGTCTCGAGTCTAGTTCTATTTTCAAACTAGAGTGTAACGCTGAGTTGTAACTGCAGTCTCAAGTCTAGTTCTATTTTCTAACTAAAGTGTAGTGTTGAGTTGTAATTGAAGTCTCAAGTCTAGTTCTGTAATGATCCCAAGCCATTATGCCAGGAACATGACGGTTTTGGGTGTCTTTTAAAACTTTTTTGGTTGTGGCATTTTGTCAAACACTTTGCTGATCTACTTGTTTAGATGTGTTTACTTGCAGGATGGCCTCTTGATTTCGGCCTTAGGGTTTTACTGATGTGTTTATATGTGTTTTGCAGCAATAAACAAGAAGATACAATCATGGAACATACCTCATCCATATGCAATATGATAGACAAGCCAAAACATCTCACATCTGATTTCATTCATGAAATAGAAGAACCTGCAACAATGAAGATGCTGATCTGGAATGCTCAACAGATGGCTAAGAAGATAGACAATAGAAGTTGCTACACAATGCTCCAAAGAAGACTACAATAAGCCTCCAAAGGCTGAATATACCATGAATACCAATACAAGAAGATCTGGGCAGTATGAAGTGTCAACCCCCAAGCTGGAAGATGCCACGCCCTGCTGAAACTGTCAACCCCTACAATTTCGGCCCTACTGTCAAAGACCTCCAAATGCTACGCTGAAGATGACGAACGGTAGATCGGGATGAGTAGAATCCCCTCCTGAAATCTCAAGCCAAAATACCAAGGGAAACTCCTCCAAATGTTGAATCCTCCAATGGAGTTGCGCCCTCCTAAAACTATCAAACCCTATAATTTCGGCCCTGATGAAGGAGACCTCCAAATACTATGCTGAAGATGTTGAATTGTAGATCGAGATGAGTAGAATCCCCTCCTGAAATCTCAAACCGAAATAGCAAGGGAAACTCCTCCAAATGTTGAATCCTCCAATGGAGCTGCACCCTCCTAAAACTGTCAAACCCTATAATTTCGGCCCCAATGAAGGAGACCTCCAAATGCCCTGAAACTTGCTAGAAAGATAGATCGGGACACTGCAAGTCACTATGTGAAGTCTCAGGGTCAGATCTGAAGTATAACCCCTCCAAACTGAATAGATCTGAATCTCCAAAATGTCCTCCTTCTCTCCAATTCGTCCCAATGCTCTAGGAAATAATATGTACCATAGAACTCTCTCAAGAGGCACTAGAAATCATGGCCAAGTCTCTGCAAGTAAAACCCAGGTGCTCAAATCTCCAAGGGATCCCTCAAACTCCTGCAACGAACCTTGAATAAATGGTGTGTCTCCCTTGCTGGAAACCCCCAATGGTGCGCCCTCCTTTTCTTCCTGTGCCTGTGGCTGGTGGAGAACCCTCCTGCACTGAGTAGATATGGAACTAGAATGGTGTGGGAGAGTATTGCATCTCCGAGACCAAGCTTGGGACAAGCTAGGTGGAATCTTTCACCACCGAATCATCCTCTAGGGTTTGTTAAGTCAAAACCCTCAAAGCCCCCAATGATGGGCTCACTAGCTAAAAGCCAGATATCAAAAGATAATCATACATGAATGAATGAGTAGAGGCCCTCGCCTTTCCTTTATACTTTTTGGCTCACCTTGTCCCTCCAAAGTGACTTTCATTTTATTAATATTTAATTAATTAATTAAATCACTTTAATTAATTAATTAACCCTTTTACCTCTAAAAGCTCCTTATCTCTCCTTGTGGCTTCCCTAGCCACTGAAAATCACTTCTCATCATCCCATCCTGTAGTGTTGCTTCTCCCGATTCCAATGAGCTATTACACTGAGAGGTTCCTCCAAGTAATGTGCCCAAAATGACCTCTTTAGTGAATTCAATTAACTTATAGCTCAAAATAGTCAAATCATGGAAATCGTCGGAATGCAACAGAACCAAAGCCAACCTGTGCGGAATGGCTCATAATGATGGGATGTGATGAGCAATGCAAGCTGGACCCCACAATGTCTCTCAATAACCCCTGTACTCGCTATAACATCCATGTAGCTACTCTGGTCATCATAAACCTCTGCACCGTGATAATGTCCCAAAGTGGGGACATTACAGTCCTCCCTGCTAGAAAATTGCTTGTCCTCAAGCAATAACCAAATCCCCTCAAATAAAATACCAGGATCCCATGTCCATCTGTGGGGTACACCGTAGAACCCATCCAAAGATGAACACTCATACACTCTGCCCCCTGGGTCCCATATCAAGCCATGAACTGCTAGCCCCTGGGAAGCATAACCCTGAAATATACCAACTCCAAGAGTTTCCTGCATATGACACATGGCCTCATCTCGGAATGAATCCATCCTCCAAGTCTCTACTAAGATCCATATGGCCTCCATCAACTGCACATGCTGATGCCAGAATGAGGTGCTACAAGACCTCCGTGAGACACCCGCAGGCGATACGCTCCTCTCAACACCGAAGCTCAATGGGAAGTCAGAACAACTCCCCCCTGCAAAGGTCCACTCGCCCCTGTCAGTCAGTGAAATGCACAACCTTGCAATCCCTGGGTCCCATGCTAACCTCTGTCGAAGATCCCCATGTTGACACTGTACTATGATGGCCCTGCCTGACTGCTCCCTGTATGTATACCGGATCCTCCACTCCTGGATCCTCAAGCTGAAATCCCTGTGGCCATTGGACCTGTTGTCCAAAAACTGTACCTGTAAGGACATCTCTGTAAAAGAAGTACTTGTCCACCCATCTCCACGTCCTATCATGATGATCAAGAGTGAAAAGTTTTCTCTCTCTATCAGACAAATCCCTGCAGACCCACTCCAAATCGACCCTTGGTGGAGTGTGTGGCTCTCTGGCGCAACCTAGGTCACCATGTAGTCAGACATCTTGCTATCCAAATGAACACCCGGATCCCATGGTAAACTTGGAAGTTTATCACTTCCAATCTCCTCTAACTGCTCCTGTGTGAGATTGATCATTGTCAGGAGCCCTCTGTGCTCATCTGCTATCACTTGGCCCATGATGCTCTCTATCACACACCAAGTCTCAACTAGCTGCCTATGACGATCCATCTCTATCCGACCGGATTCCATAAAGATACTCATGTCAAGTGGCCTCGGCCTAGGCACTCCCCATGCCCTCTGCCACTGTCTATTTCTCCTCATGCTGTTGTCCATGATAAAAGTGTCGGGAAAAGGTAACAGAGACATACGTAGCTGACTGTAGGGCTGAAAAATACCACCTGCCTCGGTCAATCCCCAGGACTCGACCAAGAGCACGTCTACCTGTACCCCTGATAACTGCTCGCTTGTAGCCCTCAGTAAACCCCAATCATCAAGTACAACCAGAAGTAGCTCCTCCATCTGCTGGTAAACCAATCTCCATCTCTCATCCCCCATGCCACTGTTGAAATGGTGAAGGTGAGGTCTCGTAACTATGTGTTGTTGCAAAGGAGTGGCATCTGCATGCTCCCCTAAGTGTGTCTCCTCCCTGCAAGGCAGTACACCCCTCTGAATCCCACCATACATCTCGGCATGCCCCTGTGAGCTATCACTCACTACTGTATGCTCTGGCATACTCATGTCATCTCCTGTAGACTCCTGCTGTATCATAGATCCTGGGCATGCTGCTGGATCAACCTCTACATGGAGGTCAACCGCTCTCGGAACACAAATGGAAGTGTCCTCCATCAACTGGTGCTCCTCTGCTAGATCACCATCATCCTCTATCAATGTGACTGACTGATACATCTGAGTGTCCACTAAGACAGAT
>JASDQU010103850.1:251688-261893 GCA_032191745.1 Picea mariana
CCATGATCATAGCCTCACTAACTCTCAACTGTGTTGCTAAGTGGTGTGACTCCTGATCATGGTCATGCTGAGGTGCCATCTCAGATCCCTCACTGCTAGTGTCAACTCTAGAATCCCCAAACACACCCTCTCCATAAGATGACGTGCTGAACTGTCCACTGTCTACTGTGCTGCTGGGTACTCCTGTATGCCACTGCACCCCATCACTAGATGTTATCTCCCCCTGAATCACACTGTACCCTGTATGAGCAGCCGTATCCTCCTGTGCACTCAACCTGCTACTGTCCTCTGCACCTGGATCCCATGTAGATGTATCTAGACACGTGCTATGGTCATCCTGACTACTAAAGAGTGCATCCTCATCAATGTAGGCCAATCCTGGAAGTGAATGCTCCATCAACCTATCAGTCTCCACAATCTGCTCAACTAATGGAGTCTCTAAAAACTGTGACTCACTCTCCTCTGGCTGATCTGTGTGTAAGGTCCACTGTCTGTACTCCCTGTATCTCCTCCTGGATCGGTGGATCTACATGTTTGTGGTGTGCATCCCTCACACAAGGCTCCTCAACCCTATCTGACGTGCCACTGACCTCCTCATGTGACGTGGCTATCAGGGGTGTTTGGAAGGATGACATATGTGTCAGGACCATCATAGGAAGCTCATCATCTCTAGGTGCTAACACGTGTGTCTCCTCACTGGTGTCACCACTTTGTTGAGGCATAAGGTCATCAATGGTATGTGATATGTCTACTGAGATACAGGTGCTATCGTCCTGTCCATCCAGCTGCCTATCAACTACACAAGGGTCATCATCCTCCTCAAGCGTGCTAGTAGCATCATCCTCCGTGCAAGAGTCACTATCACTAGCCTCTGTGCAAGAGTCACTGTCATCATCAGACTGCTCTGAATCAACATCTATCGCTCCATCCACACACACCTCATCCTTCCTGTCATAGTGTGCCTCAATAGTGTGCTTTTGATCCTTACCCCTACACCTATGATCTGGTTCCCACAGCCCCTTGCAATAGTGGCAAGGTTGTGTGTTCCTAATGGGTGTGGGGTTTCTCTGTTCTTCCCACCATCTAGCTGCTTCTTTTCTCTTTTTATCTGCTATGATGATCCCCTGTAAAATATCCTCTTCGCTCCAATGGGGATTTCTATAGGTTGCATATTGTGGGAAGGTTATTATAGCCCTAGTTTCCTCACTAAGGCCGTGATAAATGATCTCCAAACATGATATCTCAAGGCACATCCTATCCATCTCTCCTTATGGCTCTGTATGTACGTGTTAATTCCCACTGGCTGGTAGGAATCTAAGCTCTGATACCACTGTAATGATCCCAAGCCATTATGCCAGGAACATCACGGTTTTGGGTGTCTTTTAAAACTTTTTTGGTTGTGGCATTTCGTCAAACACTTTGCTGATCTACTTGTTTAGATGTGTTTACTTGCAGGATGGCCTCTTGATTTTGGCCTTAGGGTTTTACTGATGTGTTTATATGTGTTTTGCAGCAATAAACAAGAAGATACAATCATGGAACATACCTCAACCATATGCAATATGATAAACAAGCCAAAACATTTCACATCGGATTTTATTCATGAAATAGAAGATCCTGCTACAATGAAGATGCCGATCTGGAATGCTCAATAGATGGCTAAGAAGATAGACAATAGAAGCTGCTACAAAATGCTCCAAAGAACACTATAATAAGCCTCCAAACGCTGAATATACCATGAATACCAATACAAGAAGATCTGGGCCGTATGAAGTGTCAACCCCGAAGCTGGAAGATGCCACGCCCTGTTGAAACTGTCAACCCCTACAATTTCGGCCCTACTGTCAAAGACCTCCAAGTGCTACGCTGAAGATGGCGAACGGTAGATTGGGATGAGTAGAATCCCCTCCTGAATCTCAAGCCAAAATACCAAGGGAAACTCCTCCAAATGTTGAATCCTCCAATGGAGCTGCGCCCTCCTAAAACTTTCAAACCCTATAATTTCGGCCCTGATGAAGGGGACCTCCAAATACTATGCTGAAGATGTCGAATTGTAGATCAAGATGAGTAGAATCCCCTCCTGAAATCTCAAACCGAAATACCAAGGGAAACTCCTCCAAATGCTAAATCCTCCAATGGAGCTGCACCCTCCTAAAACTGTCAAACCCCATAATTTTGGTCCTGATGAAGGAAACCTCCAAATGCCCTGAAACTTGCTAGAAAGATAGATTGGGACACTGCAAGTCACTATGTGAAGTCTCAGGGTCAGATCTGAAGTATAACCCCTCCAAATTGAATAGATCTGAATCTCCAAAATGTCCTCCTTCTCTCCAGTTCGTCCCAATGCTCTAGGAAATAATATGTACCATAGAACTCTCTCAAGAGGCACTAGAAATCATGGCCAAGGCCCTGCATATAAAACCCAAGTTCTCAAATCTCCAAGGGATCCCTCAAACTCCTGCAACGAACCTTCCTTCAATAAATGGTGTGCCCCCCTTGTTGGAAACCCCCAATGGTGCGCCCTCCTTCTCTTCCTGTGCCTCTGGCTGGTGTAGAACCCTCCTGCACTGAGTAGATCTGGAACTAGAATGGTGTGAGAGAGTATTGCATCTCCGAGACCAAGCTTGGGACAAGCTAGGTGGAATCTTTCACCACTGAATCATCCTCTAGGGTTTGTTAAGTCAAAACCCTCAAAACCCCCAATGATGGGCTCACTAGCTAAAAGCCAGATATCAAAAGATAATCATACATGAATGAATGAGTAGAGGCCCTCGCCTTTCCTTTATACTTTTTGGCTCACCTTGTCCCTCCAAAGTGACTTTCATTTTATTAATATTTGATTAATTAATTAAATCACTTTAATTAATTAATTAACCTTTTTACCTCTGAAAGCTCCTTATCTCTCCTTGTGGCTTCCTTGGCCACTGAAAGTCACTTCTCATCATCCCATCCTGTATTGTTGCTTCTCACGATTCCAATGAGCTATTACACTGAGAGGTTCCTCCAAGTAATGTGCCCAAAATGACCTCTTCAGTGAATTCAATTAACTTATAGCTCAAAATAGTCAAAATCATGGAAATCGTCGGAATGCAACGGAACCAAAGCCAACCTATGCGGAATGGCTCATAATGATGGAATGTGATGAGCAATGCAAGTTGGACCCCACAATGTCTCTCAATAACCCATGTACTCGCTATAACATCCATCTGGCTACTCTGGTCATCATAAACCTCTGCACCGTGATAATGTCCCAAAGTGGGGACATTACAAGTTCTATTTTCGAACTAAAGTGTAATGTTGAGTTAATTCAAGCATGTTTTCACACCTCTATTTCGAGCCCTCTCCACTTCTCCTCCATTCCTTTTTAAGCAGAGGTCGACCCCTCTCTTCTACACAGTTTATATGCAAGTCAAGGGTGAAGCATATAGAGGCGCATATCAGTGAGATAGAGGCAGCACAATAGAGGAGCATATCAGTGCTATATATCAGCATATAGAGGCAGTGAACAGTGTTGTGTAGGACAGCATACAGAGGCAGCATAACAGTGTTGTATATTAGCATATAGAGGCAACAAACAATGTTGTGTAGGACAGCATACAGAGGCAGCATAACAATGTTGTATATGAGCATATAGAGGCAACAAACAGTGTTGTGTAGGACAGCATACAGAGGCAGCATAACAGTGTTGTATATCAGCATATAGAGGCGCATATAGAGGCAACAAATAGTGCTATGTAGGACAACATACAGAGGTGGCATAACAGTGTTGTATATCAGCATATAGAAGCGCATATAGAGGAAGCAAACAGTGCTGTGTAGGACAACATAAAGAGGCAGCATAACAGTGTTGTATATTAACATATAGAGGTGCATATAGAGGCAACAAACAATGCTGTATAGATCAGCATATGGAGGCAACATATAGAGGCACATATCAGTCAATTAGAGGCAGTTTCAACAGCCCATATCGGAGCTGATATATCTTAGTCTTTGAAAGCAACTAGGATACATCTATATCAGCAAGGTCTCTTAGGTCTCTGTCAGGTCAAAGTCAACTTGGCAAGCTCTTTAAGAGCAGAGTATTCATGGTGGATATTTGTAAGTGATCTTACATTATTAATGCAATAAAGGAATATCGTTTGCTGGGGTTTTTCTCCGTGTACAAGGTTTCCCCAGGGTATATGTGTTGTTGATGTGCATTCTTACGTATCTACATGATTATTGCTATTCAATTATGATTCTATATTGTTGAAATGTATTAAGCTGGAATCAAAGTGCTGAAAAATTCAAAGAAATAATCTGCATAAGAAATCAAGCTCATAATTTAACATGGTATCAGAGCTTAGGGTGTGTTAAGCTTGTTGAAGTGCAGCAGCAGGTACACACAGATCCAAGGAAGCTTGATTAAGTTTCCAATGTGAGGTCCATGGCATCCTCCATTTCAGTTAGGGTCGATGATAGGCTCGAAAGAGGTGCCAACTTCAATGTGTGGAAGCTCCGGATAACAAATATCTTGTAGGAGCATGATCTTGAGTAGTATGTGACCACAGTGGTGGAGGAACCCACTACTAATGCAGGAAGAGCGGCCTTCAGGAAGATTCAAGCAAAGGCCAAGCGAATCATCTTTGACTCAATCAAAGATAGTATAATGCTGACAATGTATTCGTTAATGACTGCCAAGGACTATATGAATACCTTGGTGAATCTATATGAGAAACATACTCCAAGTCAAAAGAGGACACTTAAGCACAAGCTTAACTATTTGAAGATGGAGAAAAGTGAATCAGTAGCATCTTTTTGTTCCAGGATAGCCCAGATCAGAGATCGTTTTCTGGTCACAGGTGTCACAGTGGACGATGATGACTTAGTGCGGGGCATATTTGATGGTCTTTCTTCTTCATGGGAGACCTTCTTATCTAGTGTAAGTGGGAGAGAGATTCAACCCACGTTTGAGAGGTTATGGCATGATTACCTCTAGGAAGAGAGTCACACTGCTACCAGGAGTGAGCCATCCAAAGAAGAGCATTCAACATTAGTATCAAGATTCAAGGGAAAGAAGAAAGGCACTTTCTAGAAAGGCTCTTAGAGGAAGAAAAACACCAAAGGTACGTTCAAAGGCAAGAGTATTGATACATCTAAGATTAAATGCTTTAATTGTAATAAGTTGGGTCATTTTGCTAGAGATTGTTGGTTTAGAAAGAAATATCCAAGGAAAGGGAAACATCATGCCTCAACTGTTGAGGATGATGAATCCAAAAGAAAAGAGAAAAGTCCTCCTAATGAGAGATAAAATAGAAAAGAATATTAGTTGGTTTCTGCTTTATCCAATTCAGTTTTCACGGGGCCGAAAACTTGGTTAGTAGACAATGGTGCATCAAAGCACATGACAGGGTACAAGGAGATCCTCTCAGATTTCAAGACAAAATCTTGTACAGAGAAGGTTGAGCTTGGGGATGACCAATGTTACAAGATAGAGGGAGTAGGCTCTATCTTCTTCAGATTGGAAACTGTGGCTAGACTTCATGTTGATGAAGTATTATATGTTCCATGGCTCAAGAAGAATCTTCTATCAGTTGCAACCCTTGAGGACAAGGGATATTGGGTGATCTTCAAGGACAAGAAGGCACTATTGTGGGCTAAAGGTAACCACTTGAGTACAGTAGAACCCATCAGGACACGCAGAGGAGAACTGTACGTCGTGACAGGACAGTCAGTTCCCGCATTGGCTCATGATGCAACTAGCTCTAGCGAGTTGTGGCACAAAAGACTTGGACATCTTCATTACAAAGCACTTCTAGATCTGTAGAACATGGTATGTGGCATGCCCTCTATTTCTCTTAGTAAAAATTAAATTTGTAAATGATGCATGCTAGGTAAAAATATAAAGAAAGCATTTCCTAGTAGTGAAAGCAGAGCTCAGGGCATTTTGGATCTGGATCATTCTGATGTATGTGGTCCCATGTCATCTCCCTCACTCAGTGGTTGTTTCTATTATGTCATTTTTATTGATGATTACTCAAGAAAATGTTGGATATATTTCCTTAAAGCTAAAAGTGACACATTTGATAAATTCAAAGAGTATAAAGCCTTTATTGAAAAGCAGATAGGGAAACACATGAAAACCCTTAGAACAGACAATGGAGGAGAGTTTGAATCTCTCCAGTTTGAGGATTTCTGCAAGTCAGCAAGAATCAAGAGACAATTGACAGTGCCATATAACCCTCAGCAAAATAGAGTTGCTGAGAGGAAAAACAGGACAATTTGTGAGGTAGCAAAAGCCATGATGTTTGACCAGGATCTGCCAAATTTTTTATGGGCAGAAGCTACCTCCACTGCCGTGTATATTCAGAACAAGTGTCCACATGCTATTTTGAAGGACAAGACTCCTGAAGAGGTCTTCTCAGGGATCAAACTTGAAGTAGGGCATCTAAGGATATTTGGGTGTCCAGTGTATATTCATGTCCCTAAGGAAAAGAGGACAAAGATGGAACCCTCAAGAAAGAAAGGGGTTTTTGTGGGGTACAGTGAGAACTCTATGATGTCTCATTCCCAAGAGTAGGCCAACAGGGAGTGACTTAGTAGTCTATGTGTTCCCATAGACTATAGTCAGACACAAACAGGGAACAAGATGGAGAAATAAAGAGGAATTGATGGCTAAACGATGAATTAAGCCAAAATACTTAGGAAAAGTCACTTAAGCCTAAGTCAACGAAGAATTAAAATGAAAATGTGCTAAAGGGGGACTTAATTAATTAATTATTCACATTAGGAGGAAAAACGCCTAGCTTAAGTGAGGTCAATGGTGAATTAGATTGGGAATGGTATAAAGGGAGGAATTTGACCTAATTCCTCATTATGCATTGTTATGATTTGATGTTGAGAGTTCTCAGAGGAGGAAGAGAGTCGACTTTACTGTTTTGTGGATTTATGGAGGAAACCACCACCATTGATCGGTTTCGGTGTTAAGAGACACCCTAGCCCATCAGAGATACCATCCAGGTATTTCACCGTGCTATTCAGGAGTATCCAGTGCAGAGTGTGCAGCTCAGCCAATGAGGGCGCAAGTCAAATTGAGGGTTTGTGGAGTTGCACGAGGTCCGAGCTCAGATTGCAGTTTCCTTCCGACCCAGTTGAGATCCAGCCAGGGCGCTCAGATTGCGCCAGTTTCCATCAGATTCTGATGGTGGAATCTTGCAGGGCGCATCATCCAACCATTTAGGGCGCAACTCTTCCGACAAGACATTTGAGGTTGCAGACAGAGCATCAAGGCAGATCCGGGGAAACCCTTCTGACTTAGTTCCGCATTTGGCGAAACGATCGTTTTGAGTCCTATAGCAGCATATTCCATTGGTGGAATCATTTGGGGCGCATCCAGTGTCTCAGGAGGTGCGCAAACCCCCCAAGGGTCCAGATCTAGTGCCTCAGAGACCAGATCTGACATCCGACAGTCATCCGTTTCAATCTAGAGGCCAGGGCGCTTCTATTGGAGCAGTTTCCAGCTCATTCCGAGGGTCTATCCTTCCAGACGAGTTTTCTAGCTGGTAGCGATTACCGTATTTCTCCGGAATCGCATATTTTTGCCAATCTATCTGTGCATGCATCAAATCTGCCTTCATCTTCTGATTACAAGTATTTTTATGCTATTTGTTCGTATTCCAGTGACAATCCATGAGGTCTAGCTGACGATTATACTCTATATTTCTAGTATGTTATTGTATTTGCATGCTTGAGTCGCATAATACATGTTATTGGGCATTTGATGTTCTTTACTTCTGCATGCATCCTTTATATACTGTTTAAACCATAAATACGCAACATGCACATGCAATAACCCTAAATATCTCAAACACACAACTTAAACGCATCCAAAAACCCCCAGTGTATTAGATCTGCGAGACAGAACATTAGATCAGTAGCAAATATCTTGATCAGCGGGATCAAGGATATTTCAGTGGTATCAGAGATTTAGTCCTGCCAGCCTGTGACTAAAGACAATGAGTACAGCGGAAGGACCAAATGGTCGTGAGCACGTAGGTGACGAATATGTCACTTGTTAATGTTTAAGCCATTATTATAGATGTTTGCATTTCATTAGATAACAATAGCATAATCCAAGATCACTGAGAAATACACAATCACAAGAGACACAACATTTATCCTAGGAAACTCTCTAGGGGAAGAAAACCCAGCAAAACTTCCTTAATATAGATAGCCAATACAATGCCAAGAGATTTCTTATGCTAATACAGAAAGTCCTCTCCTAGATATGCGCCTCTCTCTCTCCTTCTTCTTTTCCGGTAACAGATCAGAACTTGTCTCTCAAACTGAGCAAGTGAGTTATGTCTAAGTGAGGCGCTAGCCTCCTTTATTTATACAAGTCTGGCACGTGTGAAGTGTCTCTTCACTGGCAGGGCCGACTTCTCAAACTGGGTGGGTAAACCCACCTTTATTATATTTTTGGGCCTCTTTAATATTTGTTGGGGCCGACTTCTTATTTTGCCTATTACAATTGTCTTTTGACCAATCCGCAAAAGGGGATTTGGTCCTATTACAATAACCGACATGATCAATCCACAATGGGGATTGATCCTATGAATAATATATCAATAATGATAAGAATACTCTTTTCAGTTACATTATTTCAACACTCCCCCATAACAAGAAGGGTATTCTTCAGCAGCATCATGCGAGAAAGAGAGGACAACATCATCAACAACATCAAGTGGGTGAGAGGACAACATCATCAATATCATCTTGGAACACTGACTAGCGTATCTATAAATCATCGGAAGTTTTCTTCATCAGCAACATCGTCATTCTCAAAGGAATGCCATCATCATCTGCATCAATATGTATTAGTTTAAAAACTGATACATCATCATCATCATAGCACAAGGCTATCTCATCATAATACAAGACTAGCTTTATGTTACAGCAGTCAAGCTGGAAGCTCAGTACTTGTCTCATCTCATCGTCTTGCTTTACGTCACAGCACTCAAGCTGGAAGCAAGATACTCGTCCTGCTTTACGTCACAACCATCCGGTCGGAAGAAGGATACTAGACTGGCTTTACGCCACAGCTATCCAGTCGGAAGCTCAGTGCTAGTCTCATCATGTCATCTTGCTTTACGTCTGACAACTAGGTCAGAAGCAAGGAACATCTCATCTTGCTTTATGTCTGACAACTAGGTCAAAAGAAAGGAACATCTCATCTTTCTTTACATCTGACAACTGGGTCAGAAACAAGGAACACATCTCCTCTTGCTTTACGTCTGACAACTGGGTCAGAAGCAAGGAACACATCTCATCTTGCTTTACGTCTGACAACTGGGTCAGAAGCAAGGAACGCATCTCATCTTGCTTTACGTCTGACAACGAGGTCAGAAGCAAGGTACACATCTCATCTTGCTTTACTTCTGACAACTGGGTCAGAAGCAAGGTACACATCTCATCTTGCTTTACGTCTGACAACTGGGTCAGAAGCAAGGTACATGTCCTACTTTACGTCACAACCACAAGGTCGGAAGCAGAGAATATCTCATCACAACAACTACTCCCCCCTTTCGAGGAAGGTCCTTTCGGACCATGCCAAGCTTATCTCGGAAGTACTCAAACTTCACACGAGATAGGGGCTTGGTCAACACGTCAGCAACCTGTTTATCCATGCTAATGTACTGGAGCTTTAAGGCTCCTCTTTGTACCATGTCACGGATGTAATGTTAACGGATCTCTATGTGCTTTGCCCTGTCGTGAAATACCGGATTCTCTGTCATTTTTATGCAGCTCTGGTTATCACATAGAATCAAGGTTGCACTCATCTCTAAGTCAAATAGGCTGGTCAACAACTTTCGAAGCCATATAGCTTCGCAGCTAGCAGAACATGCAGCAATGTATTCTGCTTCCGCTGTGTTGAGAGCAATACTAGATTGCTTCCTACTCTGCCACGAGATCATAGCTGATCCAAAACTGAAACAGCATCCTGAAGTGTTTTTCCTGTCAGAAACACTTCCTGCCCAATCTGCATCAGTATATCCACTCAATGTGAAATCATGACCTCCATCATAGTTGAGACCATAATCTATTGTACCTTTAAGGTACCTCATCACATGTTTTGCAGCCACTAGGTGAACACGTTTGGGTTCTACCAGAAACTGACTCAAGGTGTTCACGGCAAAACAAATGTCTGGTCTTGTGTTCGTCAGGTA
>JASDQU010103851.1:11857-27111 GCA_032191745.1 Picea mariana
AAATCTGAATCAACCGAAGAAGATGAAGTAGAAGAAGAAGAACCTCATACCCCAGTATTGAGGAGATCAATGAGGGAAATAAGGTAACCATAAAGGTATAGTCCACCCGATTTTCGTTCCAATTTTTCTTTATCTATCACTGATGATGAGCCTAGAACTATCAGGGAAGCAGTGAAGTCATAGGATAGTAAAATATGGAAGAAGGCCATGGTTGAAGAAATGGATGCCTTGGATAAGAATGAGGCACAGGATCTAGTTGGGTTGCCAACTGGAAGAAAATTTGTTGGTAGCAAATGGTTGTTTAATCATAAGTTTAATGCAGAAGAAAAAATGGAGAAATACGAAGCTTGATTAGTAGCAAAAGGTTATTCCCAGGTAGAGGGAATTGACTTTGGTGAGATTTTTTCTCCTGTTGCCAAGTTAACTTCTATTAGATTTCTTTTATTTATTGTTGTTGTTTTTGATATTGAAGTGGAACAGATGGATGTCAAGACAACAATCCTACATGGGGATCTGGAAGAATAAATCTACATGAAGCAACCATAAGGCTTTGTAGTGACGGGAAAGAAAGAGCTGGTATGTAAGCTAAATAAGTCACTATATGGTCTGAAGCAATCACCTAGGATGTGGTACNCCAAGCAGGTTGGTAATCAATCCATTTATGTAGTGTTGTATGTTGATGACATGTTGCTGGTAGGAAATGACATGGATGTTATCAAGGAGGTGAAATCACAACTATCCTCCAAATTTGACATGAAGGATCTCAGTGCTACTAACTTCGTTCTAAGAATGGAGATTAAAAGAGATCGTGCAAACATGAAACTTTGGTTGAATCAAAGAAAATATGTTGAGATGATATTGCAGAAGTTTAATATGCATGGAAGTAAACTGGTCAAGGTTCTTATTCCTATAGATGTAAAGTTGTCTGTAGATCAGTGTCCCAAGACACATGAAGAAGAAGAGGACATGTCCCATGTTCCGTATGCCAGTGCAGTTGGCAGTTTGATGTATGCAATGGTCTGTACTAGACCGAACATTGCACATGTAGTGGGATTTTTGAGTAGGTATATGTCAAAACTAGGGAAGGAGCATTGGACAACAGTAAAGAGGGCCTTTGGGTATTTGCATGGCACTACTAGTTATGGATTGTGCTACCAAGGAAGACTAGGATTGGATAGAGTGTTATACATACACATGTTTTTTGATGCAGACTGGGTTGGAGATATGGATTGCAGAAGATCTACAAGTGGGTATGTGTTTAACCTATTTGGAGGAGAAATCAGTTGGATGAGCAAAATGAAGGCTGTAGTGGAACTCTCAACTACAAAAGATGAATACATGGCAACCACTCATGCAAGCAAGGAAGCAATATAGTTACATAGATTGTGTTAAGTTACTGGGTTGGTACAACAAGCAGTGAGATTAGATTGTGACAATCAGAGTGAAATGTCTTGGCAAAGAACCCTTCTTATCGTTCGAAGACAAAGCATATTGATATTCAATATCACTTTCTGAGAGACATGGTTGAAGAAAAGAAGGTGTTGCTAGATAATGTTGACACTTTGAAGAATGTTGTAGATTCATTAAAAAAGTCTGTGAGCACATATAATTTCTCCTGGTGTAGAGTAACAATGGGAATTGCTTCCCTATATTGTTGATTATGTAATGCTATGAACCCCTATATGCAAAGAAAACAACAAGTGGGAGAATGTTGGGTATGTGTTATATTATTTGGATGTGTGTGTGTGGGCGCATCAGATTCGACAATTGGGTATGACGATCCCAACTTTCTTCGTATTTTGTGTCGTGTGTGCTAGGCGCTTTCTTGGGGGGTCCCAGGGGGGGCTAGGTTTGGTGCCCCCTGGTTACGTGCAACGACCCACTTTTTTTTTTTGGCCGTTTTTTGCTATTTTAGTGGATTTTGCTATTTTTAGCGATTTTCTAAATTAATACCGGATTAAGGGATTAGGGTTTTGGTAGCTACGAAATACCTAAAATATTGTATATATTGTATGGTGAATGGTGAAACTAATACAATGAAGAGTTGAAAGGTGCGACACCAAGGAAGGTTGGTTTTCTCCTGGTTAAGGGTGTCCAACGTGAATCTCTGTGTACTATGTGTATGAGCCATTGATTAATTTTTGTTTTTCTTAAGAATATGTATGCATTGCTTTACTTCACAGGTTTAAAAATTACAAGGATAAGGGTATCGGGCTCAAGAAACCTCAGCAGATTATCAACATAGAAGATGATTACAGGACTAGGAGGATGAAATGAATTATTTATCCTGATAGCGATGCCTTCGCCATGGGAAACATGACCCCCGATGTCGCCGTCTAGACTTAGGGTGATCTAATGTGGGAAGAGGCCTTTGGGAGGGAGAAAGAAGAAAGTCTAAGACTTATTGCGAATAAGCACACCAGGAACTGAACAAGGAATAGGAGGAGAAGGCCAGGAAGCGTTAAAGGAAAAAATATGAAGCCCGAAGCATGGTGCATAAGACTCAAGAAGTCGTCCAGAAATTGTACAAGGAAGTACCAGAAGTTCCCCTAGTAGTAGAAGATATTATGGAGGATAAATTGTTGAATTTTGGTGAAGTCATTAAGGGATTCATGGAGTATATTGAGGACTTAAAACTACAAAGCATGAAATGATCGCCATCAGAGGTGCACGAAGGAAGAGAGAAAATGGCAACCACAACAGTTGCAGACATTAAGAAGATAGAGGGTGAATGCACAAAACTCTGCAAGGAGAATGTGCAGGTGTGGACATAATTAATAGAAGACTTGAAGATGAAGGTTGTAGAGGCTAAGCTAAGAGAATCACAAGAACAGTTGCACCAAGCAATAGAAAGGGTGTCTACACTGCCACCAATGGAGCATATGTTAGCCATTTTGGCTCAGTGGCAGGCGTAGTTATAAGTGGAGAGAATGAGGGATCAACAAAATATCCTTCAACATATACTAGGACCAATTTAAGAATTAATAGTGAGGGTCATTGGAGAATTGGCCATGGTGTAGGGTAAGGTCAAGCAGGCAGTGGTTGAAGCAGAGGACAAACTTACAAACTTGACCGTGCATGGAGCAGAAGAGATAACAGCAACATAGGACACACTCATCAAAGAGGTGGAGGTAGTAAAGGCTACCTCTCAAAACTTCATTTCAGCATGAAAGAGTAGGAAACATTCCTAAGTGGATCGGGATGAGACATAGGTGAGTGTTGGGGGATTTTTTGACAGGTATTTTTTATACAGTTTTTGGGAAAAATCCCAAGTATAGGAAAAGTGCGCGGAAGAAGAAGAAAATATAGAGAGCACGTAGTTGAGACACATTCAGGAGGACACTGTGCAGAAGGAGGATAGTGCACATAAGCAAGACAATGAGAAGACATAAGAATAAATACGATAGAGAATAAAGACAGAGAATAAAGCATGACAAAAGGATGACATCACAACATTCCATAGATAGAAGAAAAACATAAAATCAATGTTACAATAGGAGTTCATTGCACAAAGTCTACTTTAAATTCAGTCCATGCAACATTACTTGTAGTAATTCTCTCGACCAAATCTCGAGTCACACCACACAACTTATAAAAATGAAAGCAACAATTTCCTTCAATACCACCCTAAGAAATGAAAATAACTCAAATATGCATGCACCATTTGCACGCACTATCATACTATTTCCCCAACACAACCTCATGCACCACCATCTAAGCGTCATGCGTCAACTCCGATTCCAATGTGTGTGGAAATTAATTCTCTAACTACTCATCCATAAATTCCAACCTCTTAGTGTACACAATTTACCACCCTGCAGATTCAACCACTCAATCATGTTCTTTTCGGCTCATAACCAACATCACCAGGTTAACATAATCAAATAAACTAACCATATTAGTTATATACATGCATATATACAATTACAGGCTATATGCATCATACTCACAGGTGCAAGCATCATTAAACATAGTAACAACACATACTTATAGGCAATGACATACCATAATTTAACTCATATCAAACATAGATAAACACACACACAATAGATAAGACAAACACATTATAAAGAAAACTTATCTTTTATGAAAAACACCAATTGCGGCCTTGACTCATATGTTCCTCCCAACCATAGACATTGTTGCTCATAATATTTCAGGTCACCCCTGAGCTGGGTCTCAACTCCACCAGGGAAAAAAGGGTCCTAGCAACAAGCTATGCTCTGCAACTTGACATAATTGCTCTATCCTAGGTTCCCATTGCTACAAATAGATCACAATCTTTCGTTCCCATGCACCTGTCACACCCAGGGAAGTGTGCCCCTTCTCTGCTCACCAGTCCTTCGGCTGCCCCACTTCCCTTCCCAGGGTTACCAACAACAGGTCAGAAAGGAAGTCTTTGAGCCCTATGACTAGTGCCTGGAAACCAATCCATAACAACCAATCTCTCACCCAAAGATATTTCTCATGGTCTTCCAACCCAATTCTTTGACAATAGATTCCTGGTTACACCCCCACAACTTCCTGCAAGCTTCTCTAGGCAGATAGTGTAATAATCAGATTTTCCATATAGTTCGACCCCCTTCTCCTCATGAGAGCCCGCAACATCAATGATAATAATAATACCAATCCTCCTTCTTGGATCCTCTCTCCTATTATCCTCGATAATGCAATAATAATCACAATAACAACAACCCGCCCCCCCTAAAAAAAAATACACTAAGGCCAACAATATATATTACATGCCTTTCGATTGACACTTGTCACCTCCAAAAGTGACTTTAAGCCACTTGGTGATTCGTTCCCTAACATTGGGAACTTAGGATAAAATAATAATATATCTGACATTACACTTTTCTTGGAAATATTAAAAAACATTCCCTGAGACTTACGATGCACCCCCTTTTTCCCTTTTTCCATTGGAGTAGGCCCCCAATCTTTTCGTCTGATTCAATCAGCACGCATCGATGCAATATTATATTAGTATTCATGATTATATTTACATGGATAGGCACACTGGCCTGTTTGCGTACAGACTCACCATCCTCAAATCACACAGGCTCTCCGACCTCAAAACATAAACATTCTTTCCCGTGCATTAACCCAAGTGTGCGCAACACATTACAATATGCACAGTTACCCAGGTGTGCACAACACACAAAATTTCTACACCCTGTCTTTGTTAACACTCCTTCACGCACTTACTCTGATGCACACAACACCAAAACTATGTGTCCTTGGCTCACTAGCCTAAATGTTCATCAAAATTACACTTAATACCAATTTGTCTCAGCAGCCTATATGTGCAGTTACAAAGGGCTTCGTAGCAGGGAAACTACAATCTCCTCCTCCTTATCTATGCATCATCCTCAGTGCATCGTATATATATGTACATACCAAACTTAAAAAATCTTCAAAAAGATGAGGATACTCTGCTCGCATGGCATCCTGAAATTCCTAGGTTGCATGCTCAAGACTATACCAGGTCCATTGGATCTTTACCAGCTCCATGAATGGATTCCAGAGCTGCTTGAATTTCTCATCCAATATGCAAACTTATCACACTCGAAATCCACCTTCTGGCTCCACCTGAATCACATTCCAATCAATGACATGATTAGCATCAGGTACATATTTCTTAAGCAATGACACATGGAAAACATTATGAATGCATAAGGATGCAGGCAACACAAGAATATAAGAGATGGGACCAATCCTTTCAAGGATTTCAAATGGTCCACAATAACGTGATACTAATTTAGAATATTTTCCCAAATTTAGGGAACCAGTCCTAACCTTCACTTTCAGAAATACATGGTCACCCACTCTAAATTACTTGTGGGTTCTGCCTTTATCTGCACAACGTTTTCGCCTGTCTTGGGTATCCTTTAAGTTCTTCCTCATCTTTACCATCCGCTCCTCCATTTCTCGAATAAAATTTGGCCCAATTACTATGTGGTCTACTAGGTTATCCCAACTTACATACTTGTTGCATTTTCTACCATAAAGTTCTTCAAACTGGCTCATCTTTAAGGATGTATGATACCCATTTTTGTAAGAAAATTATACCAAATGAAGGTAGCCTTCCCACTTGGATGGTTTTTCCATCACATACATCCTCAACATGTTTTCAATCACTTGATTTACCCTCTCAGATTGACCATCTGTCTCAGGGTGTTATGTTGTGAAAAAATTCAGACTTGTTCCAAATCCCTTGAATAACCCTTTCCAAAAGTTCGAAGTGAACTTGGAATCTCTATCATATACAATCGTCTTAGGAATGCCATGCAACTTAGCAATTTTGTGCATGTATAACTCAGTGATGTCAACCGCCTTGTGTGTTGACTTCACGGAATAAAATGGGCGGCTTTCGTAAGCTTGTCCACCACCACCATAATAGAATTAAGTTGCTTAGCAGTGCAAGGAAATTTAGTTATGAAATCCATAGTCACAATTTTGCACTTCCACTCAGGAATGGAAAAAGGATGCAATAGACCAACCAAATGTCTGTGCTCATCCTTGCCCTTCTGACATTCGAGACATCTTGCAATAAAATATGCAACTTCCTTTTTCATACCTGGCTAAAAGTATTGCTTCTTGACTGCAACAATGGTCTTCTAGTAACTTGAATTCCCAACATAAGGAACCTTATGCATTTTTGACAGAATCAGACTCTTCAACTCTTGATTATTTGTGACATATAATCTGCATCTATACACGAGGATCCCATCCTCTCTTAATTCATAACCTTCAAACTTTGGCCGCAACATACCTTACTGTAAGGTCACACATATATCCATATAACACAAATTTGATTTGACAACTTCTAAAATTCTATCCCACAAATCTGTCCGGTACATGCTAACGACTGTAGCATAAATTTCATGCACCCTGCTTCTGAGTGTGTTGGCCACTTTTTTCTCTTTTCCTCTGATATGATTTCTGGCAAAATCATACTCAGTGAGGAACTCTAACCACCTGCTTTGTCTAACATTCAAACTTGGCTTTCCAAACAAATACTTCAGACCACAATGGTCTGTTCTCAACTCAAATCTCTTTCCCACGAGATAATTCCACCACATTTTCAAGGCATGAACTATGGCTACCAATTCCAAATCATGAGTAGCATAGTGCCTTTCATGCTCCTTTAATTTCCTTGATTCATAACACACCACATACCCATTCTGACTAAGGACTCCACCAAGCCCTTCTTTACATGCATCAGTGCATACAATGTAGTCTTCATTTGGATCAACAATCCTTAGTATTGGAGCACTTGTTAATAAATACTTCAAGTGTTGGAAACTCCTTTCACAATTCGATGTTTACTCAAAATTCACACCCTTCTTTCACAAGGAAGTGATTGGGTGTGAAATATTTTAGAATCCCTCAATGAATATTCTATAGTAACCTACCAATCCCTTAAATGATCTCACTTCTATGGAATTCCTTGGCGTTGGCCATTCCTCAATGGATTTTATCTTTGTTGGGTCCACAAATATTCTTTCTTCTGAAATAATATGACCCAAATAATGAATTTGTCGCTAATAAAATGAACACTTGCTCAACTTTTCATAAAGCTGATGCTCCCTCAACACCTGCAACACCATCCTCAACTGATGTTCGTGCTCTTCCTCAGAATTTGAGTAAATAAGAATGTCCTCTGAAAAACAATGACAAAATTATCCAAGTAACTTCTGAAAACTCCATTCATTAAACACATGAAGACAACTAGTGCATTCAACAACCCAAAATGCACCATTGTAAACTCATAATGACCATACCTTGTTTTGAAAGCACTCTTATTAATGTCTTCCTCTTTTATTCTTACCTGGTGATAGCCAGATATGAGATCTATCTTGGAAAATATCCTTGCGCTCTTTAGCTAATCAAACAAGTCATCTATCCTTGGAAATTGATACTAGTTCTTCACTGTTACCTTGTTCAATGCTTGAAGTCGATACAAAGTCTCAATGTACCATCCTTCTTCTTCACGAACAAAACTGGCACACCCGAAGGAGACACACTTGGGTGTATATACCCCCTCTTCATAAGTTCTTCAAGTTGCATCTGCAACTCCTTTAGTTCCAGCGTACTCATTCTGTAAAGAGTCTTGGGTACAAGTGTTGCCCCCAACATCAAACTAATAGAGAAGTCAATATCTCTTTTTGGAAGCAATCCCAATATTTCTTTAAAAACATCCTCAAACTCTTTCAGTACTGTGCAATCTTCCACACTCGACACTTTATACTTAGGTGCCTCTTCCACGTGCGCTGCAAATACTTGTCACCCTTTTTGTTAACTTTTCTTCAACTGTGAAGTCAAAACTTCTCTGATAGTCAGATCTCTTGGAATTCCCTAAACTGATCTCAAATTTCCTTTCTCATCCAACCAATCCATAGGTACAATGAGGCAATCATATGATCCCAAAGGTATGATATTCAAATCAACCTTAGTCCATTCATCTCCAATGCACATGCCTTAACCATCTCATTGATCTTCCTTTTTTATCCTGTAGCTAGCTGCACCAACCAAGATTTTCCAAGCTTGGTTCTCGAAAAATTGAATCTTTCCACCATCTTAGGATTTAGATAACTATGAATAGGTTCTGAGTCTATTAAAATAACAATGGTTTGGTCATTAATATTACCCTCCACCTCGATCATGTGCGACTGGAACTCAACCTTATTGTTATCCAGTGCCATGTAAATCCTTGGCACATTTCTATGCAGGTCCTCCACTTTCACAACTTGTTGTACACTATGCACATTCCTCGCTTTACCACCTCTTTGAGGACAATCTCTGCACATGTGATTTCCGCCACAACCCCAACACTACATAGGTTGTTGCCATGTCTTTTGTCCCACTGCTTCCGACATTCTGGGCTCTTGGAGAGTCGATTGTCCTTTCATAGTATTTCTGAAAAGTGGTGGCTTAGCTCCCTTCTTCCTCTATTCCACCTTACTTTTCATCTTATCTTCCCAAGCCTTTTGGAGAGTCGGTCTTCCCCTTTGCTGTTCATAAATACACTTAACGCGCCTTATGGTCTCTTCCAATGTTTTAGGGTCATCATATTGTATCTTGTCACTGATAAATAAGGGAAAACCACTCAAATATCTCTGAATCTTCACCCGTTCATCCTTGATAAAAGGCACATAGTTCAACAGTTCCAAAAATCTTCTTTCGTACTCATTAATTGTCATATTCCCAAGCTTGAGTTTGAATAACTCCTTCATTTTCTTGTCATAGTAACTCTTGGTTAAATATTTATTTTGGAAATACCTCTTGAACTCCCTCCAAGTCACTTTATTCTCATCAATGTGCTACACTTGCACATACTAATCTCACCACATTGATGCTTTTCCTTTTAACTGATAGATAACGATTCTCCCTTCTGCCCTCACAAAATAGCTATGCAGTTGGAAGTACTTCCTCATACCCATCAACCATATCTCTACATTTTCGTCCTTCTTGTGCTCACCATCAAAGGTAGGAGGCTTAATTTTATTCATTTACCCTGTAGCTTGTCCACCCCAATCCTTCTCTTATCCTTTATGACATGAGATGGACTTGAGTTACTGCGCTTTTTTCTGAGAGAATACTTATCGACACTTCTTCCTTCTCTCCTTTTCTCATTATGAGACCCGTGACTTCTTGATCTACTCGTCTCCATCTCCTTATCCATCTTCTTTTCTATTATGTCCAAGATTTGCACTAGTTTGACATTGAAGTCATGTTGTTGTGCCTTGGCTCTCATAAGCCTTTCATTATCAACCTTATAACTTTAGACATTTTCTTCAATACTTTTACAGTTTATATCAAGTTTGTGCCCTCCTCCTTTGATTCTGTACCATTGACACCCAAACCGATATATATATCTCCAAATTCATCATCAGGACTATAATTCCTCTGCGCATTTTCCATGTTCTTAACCTTATGTGCTAATTTTGTCCTGCTTTATTCACTGAAAGTTCTACAAAATGTGCAAGCAATTAAGTTTTGTTAGATGGTTTCATGCAACAACTACATGAAACTTTGCACCATTTTGTCAAAGTCCTTTAAATTTGATTTCTTGGATGATTTCATCATTCCAAACTCTAGCGTGCACACTTGCACACCACTGACTTTATCCGCGTCACCACTCTATACCGCACACCAATGATCTTCTGCGCAGGGTATGACATACACATCTATTCATGCTAATATTTGGACCATACAAGTTCAATGTCGAACCAATTTCTTTGATACCACAATGTAACGTCCCCAACCACCCCAAGCTGGATCACATCACCTAACCCAAGCTTCGAACAACCAAATTGTAACAACCCCCAACATACCATTGAGCAATGTTACAGTAGGAGTTCACTGCACGGGGTCTAGTTTAAATTCAGTCCGCGCAACATCTCTTGTAGTAATGCGCTCGACCAAAGCCTGAGTCGCACCACACAACCTATAACAACGGAAACAACAATTTCTTTCGATACCACCTTATGCAACAAAAATAACTCAAATATGTGCGCACCAATTTTGCGCACTATCATACGGTTTCCCCAGCAGAAACTCACACATCACCATCTATGCGTCACACATCAACTCTGATTCCACTAAGTGTGGAACTTAATTCTTTGACTTCTCATCCATAAATTCCAACCTCTTAGTGTACATAATTTACCACCCTACGCACTCAACCACTCAATCCTCTTCTTTTCAGCTCATAACCAACATCACTAGGTTAACATAGCAGGCTAAACTAACCATATTAGTTATATCCATGCATATCTAAAATTAGAGGCTATATGCATCATACTCACAGGTGAAAGAATCATTGAACATAGTAACAACACATACTTATAGGAAGTGACATACCAAAATTTAACTCATATCAAAGATAGATAAACAATCACACAGTAGACAAGACAAGGAAATAAAGAACGCTTATCTTTTATGAAAAACACCAATTGCGGCCTTGAATCAGATGTTCCTCCCAGCCATAGACATTGTTGCTCATAAGATTTTAGTAAAAGGTCACCCCTAAGCTGGGGCCCAACTCCACCAGCGAACACAAGGTCCTAGTGACAAGCTATGCTTTGTAACTTGAAAAAATTGCTCTATCCTAGGTGCCGATTGCTGCTGCCAGCCCACGGTCTCTCATTCCCCACGCACCTGTCACACCCAAGGAAGTGTTACCCTTCTCTTCTCACCACTCCTTTGGCTTCCCCACTTCCCTTCCCAGGGTTACCAGCAATAGGGCAGACAAGAAGTCACCGAGCCTTGTGACTAGTGCCCAACGCACAAAGGAACAATTATCGACAATATTCTCACCTGGAGAATATGCTCACGAGCCTAGAAACCACTCCACAAAAACCAATATCTCACCCAAAGATATTTCTCATGGTCTACCAAACCGATTCTTTGACAATAGATTCCTAGTTACACCCCCACAACTTCGTGCAAGCTTCTCTGGGCAGATAGGGTAATAAACAAATTTTCCATATAGTCCAACCCCCTTCTCCTCACGAGAGCCTGCAACATCAATGATAATAATAATACCAATCCCTCTTCCTGGATCCTCTCTCCTGCTATCCTCGATAATGTGATAATAATCACCATAACAACAACAACGCGCCCAAAATACACTAAGGCCAACAATATGTATTGCATGCCTTCTGATTGAAACTTGTCACCTCCAAATGTGACTTTAACCGACTCGGTGATCCATTCCCTATCCTTGGGAACTTAGGATAAAATAATAATATATCTGACATTACACTTTTCTCAGAAATATTATAAAATATTCCCTAAGACTTTCGATGCACTACCTTTTTCCGGTGGTGTAGGCCCCCCATCTCTTTTCTTCTGAGTCAATCAACGCACAACAATGAAATATTATATTAATATTCATGATTTTATTTACATGGATAGGTGCATTGGCCTATCTGCATCTAGGCTTACCAACCTCAAATCACACAGGCTCTCCGACCTCAAAACATAAACATAAACATAAACATAAATAGGCTCACCAACCTCAAAACGTAAACACAATAAAATGTGCGCACTTGCCCAGGTGTGCACAACACACAAAATGTCCGCACCTTGTATTTGTTAACACTTCTCCGCACACTTACTATGATGTGCACAACACCAAAACCATGTATCCTTGGCTCACCAGCCTAAATGTTCATTACATTTACACTTAGTACCAATTTGGCTCACCAACCCATATGTGCAATTACAAAGGGCTCCGGATCAGGGACACTACAGGATTGGTCGAAGAATAGACCAAAGGTGGAAAGACACCACTAGACTAGAAAAAATTCAACAGAATAAGAGGTAATGCACTAGACACAAGAGATATGGAAAGAGAATAATACAAGAAGTAGTTGAGAGTGGTATCTGAAAAAACAAAAGCACACAGTGCAATGAACAAAGAACACTCTGAGGAAGAGTGAGTGTGCGACGAACTTGCAGGTCGAGAGCACAGTTAGTAGAGATGTTTATTGGTGTAGATCAAAGAAAGGAGAAAGTGGAGAGTATTCCTTGAAGAAAATAGGAAACTCGTCCAATTTTATGATGATCACCCTGAAGCAGAGAAGAGTTGAATCTAGACTTGAGCAATAATGGACTGTAGCTTGGTGCTCACTGGACTGAAACTAACAGTGGTAAGGCACTGTTTAGTAAATAAGGGAATCCCTTGTGTAGAGGAAATCCAATTGAGAAACCATCGAATAAAACTGTAGAGACCTTGAGCTCATATGGAAGGGGGCAACTTCTATTGTTGTTAGAGGAGCAAGGAGAGTAACCTTCCTGGATCATCTGAGTTGGAAACCAGATGAATCATTCCCCTTGTGGTATCATGTCTTGGGACGGAAGTGGCATACTGTAGGAAGGCACTCCACAATATGGCCTAGGGATGGGAGGAAAGGTGTGCTCTCTTAGTCAGTTGACGTTGACATTTCTCTGATCAGATAAGTGTTTATATATATATATATATTGGTTTGTTTAATTTTTTTTGAAGGTTGTATACATGTAAATATTTGAATTAAATGGGAAATGAGAAGGTTTATAAGTAATGAATTGAACCCTTGGATGAATGGAATGTATCAGTTATGGTTTTTACTTGGTCAGATAAGTTATGAAAATGAACCAGTATGGACAGTTTCTGTCCCTATGAACCTTGCAACTTTAGAGGAAAGTTTACAGGACATGGACAAAAACATCATTTACCCGGTGGCGCTAGTGCCTCGAAGTCAGGGAGGTTTTTATGAGGAGTGAAGGACTTTGATCCCTGAGGATATCTCGATGTTTTTCTTTTTCTTTCTACAATATATGCAATAAATTCCTTTCGATTAATTTAGTAGGCCTTAGATAGTCTGAGAGTAGACCTCGAACCCTTAAGAGATATGGTAAGGTCTCGTAGAATCCTGAAATTGACTAAGTCCTTGAGTCGAGATGTTTTCCCAGGAAAATTTGTGTACGATCAGAATGACTTGCAGCCATTGATTTGGTGTGTGGGGTAGATCCAGACTGATGGTTGGATGGTGCCACTTTCGGAGTGGCTAGACAAGGTTGTGTTTGAACCCCATAGAGGAATGTTTCGATTCGACTAAGACCGTCGATTTATCGAAGGATGGCCTAGCGGAAAATATGGATCTTTGGATTCCGAGGTTAGTATGTTGGAGTAAAGTTGTCGAAGGTGATGTGAAGTGGATCAAGGTAGACGTCCGATGACGAAAATCCAAGAACTGTAGATCCATCGAATTGTGTGTGCGAGATCCCCATTGTTGGATCTGATGAGAACCACTCCAAGGAGGAGGAATCCAAAACCTTGACAAGGCATCATTTAAACCCTGAAAATGGTGGAGACCATTGGATTAGACAAATGGTGATCGTTCAATCCATCAGAGGACATACGATCAGAGTGAGATCTTCAGATTGGATTGTAAACTTGAAGCAAAGGCACTATNNNGTCATAAGTTTTGTGGGTCCCATATGTTGGTAAGTGGAATGGATCCTTAGGTGAGGCGTAACAGTTGGGCAGGTAGAGTCTCCGATGCGATCATAGCCATTAGAACTCTAGGTCTGAGGATTGCTAAATACCAGTAAATGACCATTAGGATAATGCCATCGGAGGGGAGGCCAACATAGATGGTTGGGGCACTCCAATGGAATAATTATGAATAATTCTAGATCGTTACTTTGAAGGAGAAGGACAAACCTGACTGTCCGATTCAAGGTGCGTAGATACCTGGGGACTTCAGTAAACTAAGTGAAGATATTTCTCTGAGAATTAATAAGTCATTATAGTTTGAATTGTGATAGGAGAAGTCCTCACTTAAACAACTAATGAGTCTGATAGCATGCCAAGAGAGAGAAAGAAAGGAAAACAAAGATCACACCATCCTAAGTTTGGATTAGGGGGTTGGGTGTGTTACAAAGTGGTATAAGAGAAAAGTTCAAACTCTAGGGTTGAATGGGTCACCAAGGTCGCTTAAAAACCTGTTTAAAATGATTTTAAATGTTGTTTAACATGCATAATTTAAATTGGTTCTTAGTAGGCATGACAGACTAAAAGGCAACATAGGTGAATGGTACAACGTAGCATGGATGACACCTTGCATCTTAGAGATGAGGAATCTGATGGCTGGAGGGATAGATAAACCCTCCATATTTGATGGCCACTATTATAATTTTGAAGGAAGACAATGAGAGACTCATAAGAGCTTAGGCCGAGCAAAATGAGTTGAATGCAGTGTTACTGTAGATCTTGTAGGAGATTCAAAAACATATGCAACAAGGCCCAAGTAATGCAGAGTTGTAGCAGTCAGAGAGGTTGAAAACCCATTCAGATGCTCATAAGCATGGATTGACTCACAACAATGTGGGAAAGAGTTATTCCAGGAAGAGGCATCGAGATGTCATGAAAGGTATATCTAGTGGAAATGTTTCCACAAATTCACCTGGCAGAAAGTCTACTTCGGTAGAGCTATCTAGTAGTGGCACAGATTCAAGTGTCTGGAAGAAGAAAAAGAGGAAGAATTCTTAGAGTTCTTTGGCTAAATAATTCAAGAAGGCTAAGCCACCTACCTTCGATGGATAAATTAAGAAAGGAGAAGAAGGCGAGGCATGATTGTTTGGTCTGAAGAAGTACTTTAAGGTACACAATTATTTTGAGAATACCAAGGCAACGATTGCCATTTTTAATTTGAATGGAGGAGATTCCATTTGGTGGGAAGACCTCAAGGAGATCAAGAGAC
>JASDQU010103851.1:77667-87917 GCA_032191745.1 Picea mariana
ATCCTAAGAATCTACACTCTTAATTACACAACAATCACCTTTGGCAATCACCTTTATCATTGGGAAGGTTTCTCTAAACTTTGACACCATTTAGAAAAATATTCACATCAAGTAATTACATGGTTCATGGAATTCAATTCCACTTTTCATTACTTTCCCTGTAGCTCTTTATTACCTCAAATGAATTCTCATAGTGACAGGATCTTGCCTATCTCTTTTTCCATTTGACTCTGTCTTAACATTCCCCATCCTGACGTGCAGACCTCTTATCTCTTCCTCATGGCTGTAAGATCTTTGAGCATCTTCCATGATTCCAGTCCTCATATAAGAACTAAAGTTTCTTTATGTACCTCTGATTCTTGTACCAATTCAAATTTTTATTTGCTTGATGCATTCCTCCCCGAAACAATTTCCCAACGACTGTACTCATGCCTCAATCTAAATTTTGAGTGAAAGGTTGCAACAACTACATGATGCAATTCCACTCTTTTTTACTGTTACAGAAATCTATTTATTCATTTATAAGAAATTTAACTGCCCAAATCAAAATTCTGGGTTGAAAGATGTCTTCTACTCCTCAATACTTTCCAACGACTATTTGTTTTCCCAAGTATGATCTCCGAGCTGAAAGATATGGTCTGGATAAGTTTAGGTTGTTTTACTCAATTTACTCATGTATGCTACATGTGCCTTATTTCTCTTCCTGCACATTTTCAGGTACCCATAACCAAAACTGACTCCACTGCTAAATTCTATGGGTCATAATATTTCCATCGACTGTTCCTATGCCCCAAACAAACTTCTGAGGATAGATTTATGCCCTCTAGATGTAATACTAGTGCCAAAATTTTACCCTCGTTGTTTTGGCTGTAACTTTCTCATACGAGCTTCGTTTCGTGAACTGTTTAGCTCGTTGGATAGCTCTCTTCGAGTTCTTTTATTTGAGATGAAGATACAAAGTGTACCTTGGTACAATCCGTTCTCATGGGTTTTGGTACACTCTATTTTTCGTGGGTTTTGACTTGCTAAAAATGTCGTTTAGGGCCTAAAAATGCCCCACAAGTTAATGACCTTCAAAAATATGAAATTTTTTGGAAGATTTCACACAAAATTCACTGTTTTACTACTATAAAAACTCTTTAAATCTAAATCACTGATCTTAAATCACGATACACAACAACCATTGATCTGAACTTGTTGGCCATCAATGATTGGTATCATCCTTTGGATGCGCAAAACATTTTTCCAAAGCTACTGATCCGACCGTCGCTCGTGAGTCCAATTTCCCCAACACTCGATTTTCAAACAACTCTTAAATTGGTCATCGAAGATATTTGTTGGCAAATGAAAAAATTTCCGCTGAGTTTTATGATTCCCGACCACCGACCCATTGGTGATCGACGATCCTCGATGAATGCGCTCCCAAGTCGACCGATTTGACCATCAACCATCGATCACTTCTGTTGGGTGATGTGGCAACTGCTGACATGGCATGACACATGGATGTTTATGTGGCATGACACATCATCCTGAGGTGTCAACTTGGGTGACGTGGCATGACACGTGGATGCTGATGTGGCATGACACATGGATGATGATGTCATCATCCTCTTTCCCCCATCGACCATAAACCGATTCTCTTGGACAACCTGGATACCTTGCCTACTTCGAACGACGCTGAATCATCAGTGCATCGACCCTCGACGAATTATCTTGCTTAGCTCGAACACTTTGCCAAATTCAGTCGACCTCCGACCAATGGCCCATCGACCATCGACAAGTTTTGTTACATGTTTGGGACACTTCACCGAATCGTCTGAAGACCGATCACCGACCCATCGACCATCGACAATGTTCATTGACAATTGAAAATACTTTGTCAGATTCGACTGACTCTCGATCGTCGACCATTGACGGTCAGATATGTCTTATCGCTGACCCAAACTCTTCGTCATTTCGGTCGATCCGTCCATTGTTCGTCGATGATTTCTCTTGGTAAATTTCCAACACTTTGCCAAACTCGTCGATCTGACCATCGACCATCGACAATTTCTCTTAGAAAATTTCCAACACTTCTCAAAACTCGCCGATCTGACCATCGACCGTCGACAATTTCTCTTGGTGAACTTTAAGACTTAGAAATTTTTTGACTTTTCACTGATTGCTCTGGACCGTCGACTTTCTCTCTTTCACAACCCCTAATTTAATCCTGGTCGTTGATCCCATCAACCTTTCAAATGGATGAATCCTTATAGATTTTTAAATTTATCATAATGAATCTTGACTGTCAATTATGAGATCAAACATGATCTCAACCGTTGATTCTCCAAACTATTTGTAACCCTAAATGCATCCATTAAAAAACAATTTTTTGGCCATTCTAGGGCGAATTTCAATCTACAAGTTCACCTCTTTACTCCATTAACCCTCTCAAATAGTCCAAAGTCATTAAAACTCGGATTTCACTCACGAAATTGGAGAATTCTCTCTAAAATCTTTGTTTTCCCCCCAAATCGGTCACAGACAAAATCTGCAACAACAAATTTCACCAATTCTCTCTGGTTCAAGCCCATACAAGCCTGATGTTCGAACCGGAAGCTCTGATACCATAATGTAACATACCCAGTTCCCAACTGAGCAACATTACGTGCGAAAACTCATTAAATTATTAAGATTTATTGCCAATCAAATTCTTGTATCTTACCAGCAGCAGATCACACACATATTTGACCATTTGACTGATACTACAGTTCTAAATGCATCTAAAAATGTATATTAAACACGAATACAATTTTTCAAGCAACAACAAACACACAACATTCATATAAATTATTTACATAGCGAAATTTAACATAAGAATAGAACAACAACACTTGTTTGTTAATGATTAACCAACTGGTTGCAAATGAAGGATGAACCTCCCAGCCATAGGCACTGTTGATCATTTTCTCTCATCAGCAAGCCACCCTCAAGTTTAGGCTATGAGTCCATAAGGAGATCCATCCCACTAGCTATCCACTCTCCACATAGAGCAACCCCACACCCAAGTTCTAGTCTCGCAGTAGTTCCAAACCTCCAACTCTCTCTTTTCCCCACAACCTACACTACCCAAGGAATGTACCCTCTTCACTACCCACAGTCCCTCGGGCTGTACCATTCATTTATTAGGGCCACTAGTGCATTCGGGTTGCTAGGAGTCACTTAGCTGAGAACTCTAGGAACTCTCAACTATTTCATGTTTCCTCACAACAACCTTCACAAGGCTATGAGATATTTCCTCAACATGCAATCACACCATAGGCTTACAACCCGATTTAACGACACACATGCCTCTATCTCAGCGTAAAAACACAACCAAACAATGGATGCCTTCAAGTATACCATGGCCGGTCCTCTTCCCAGCTCTCTCCCCTTCTTTGCTACCCAAAATCTGTATGTAAAAATTGTCCCTCCTTCTACATAAAAATTTCCTATTCTTCCTTTCTTTCTTGACTCACACTCTTCTCAAGAATGACTATACCTCAACTCATTCTCTCCAATAACTATGGGATGTGACCACTCACACCCACCCTCTTACACAAGTTTAATGATTGGCCTCTCATACACTCAATCAACAAATAGAAGGCTATAAACCAAGATAATAATTTTAGGAATGTGGGTTGGATTGATACCCATGAATAATTCCTCCTTGGGACCCTCTCTCTCATGGAATCGTATCTCCTCGTCGTTCTTCATCTCTTTCGTATCACAACTAGCGATTATTACTTTTATTAATTATTTCAATGTTCATAATATGCAAATCGCCCCCAGACCACATTAAATCAATACGGGTTCTTCGCCCCAATACATCAACTCACTAGCCTAATTCACATTTATACAATTACATTATAATTCACGAGGATTAGAACTAGGGATGTTACAAACATGACATGTGTACCCTTGGATCGAAGTACTTCACTTGTGTGAGCCGATATGATTTTACTATAGGGTGTTTGTAAGGGCATTAGCCCACATATGTATTGTAGGTTGTTTGTAAGGGAATTGGCCCACATATGTATTGTAGGCCTCTCTTACCTCTCATATATATAGAAGAAGGAAATATTCCTTTCATTATCATTATCATTGTACTCTTTTCTTTGTACTTGTCTTCTTGGAGGAAGTCACTAGGGTTCAAGAGGAAACCTTAGAAGGATTTATGAAGTCAAGAGATGGCGTCTTGGTTTGGAGCTTGATCCTTGTGAGATATTAGGGTTTACTCTCATGAAGAAGATGTTGATGATGATCATCCACATCACTCATGATTATTATTCACTCTTACATATATATGTGATAAGGAAGAGGGAAATAGTCATCCTATCTCTCTTATATCTTCATTTGTACTGTCTCTCTCTTAGAGTCACTAGGGTTTCTTGATCTTCTTGGAGAATCTTGAAGTCTAGGGTTATGGTTTCATCCCTTAGAGTTTTGGATATTAGGATTTTGAGATGAAACCCTAGATTGTATTTGGTGAAGAAGAAGAAGAGGAGGAGATTCCTTGCCTTGGAGGACTAGATTGAGTGATTCATGCATGTTGGATCTCCTTGGTTGAGCTAGGGTTTTTTATTGTTTTTCCTCGCTAGAGTTTTGCAGATCTAGTGCATTGTACTAGTCTTATGATAAGGATATAAAATGTAATTTACAACTTCATCTTATGCATATTAATGAATTTTTTGCACATCTAACACTTGTGTAAATTACCGAATTTATTTTCATCTATCTATGTTCTTCATGTTTTTTAATTTCTAGCTATATATGTCTTGTTGATTTGACATAAGTTAAGGGAAATTATGCTAAGTGATTTGAAATTGTAATTGAATAAGATAAGGGTTGTTTTATTGTTGTAAATAAGACTTTTCAAATTTGGATTATGCATGATAAGATTTCCCTATAGGGATGGAACTTATTAGAACACTTTGGTGTCTTTTCTCTTGTATTTCCTAGAAGTTTGAGATTCTTAAGAATTGAAATATTGTCCAATTCCACTCCTATTTTTCATTATATTTCATAGCATTCCCAAGGCTATAAATTCATAGAGTTAAGATATAGAAAACCTCTAGTTAAGAGGTGAAATTTATGTTTTGCGTTAAGTCTTTTTTGCGTTCAGAAATTTCAACATGGTATCATAGCTTTTGTGTTGAGGTCACTCTATGTGAGGGATCTTGTATTTCAGATAAAGATTATCTAGGAGAGATATTGACTTTATTTGAGGTCGTTGTGTGTGAAACCTTAGGTTGATTGACATGATCACTTGTACCAGTGAAAGGTTTTTATGGGTTTATCTCATGATGAGAGGTGATGGATCTATTACATTGATGGTTATTATGGATGTATTTTAGTAGGTGTGATTCCCAGGAATACCTATGATAGGTGGCTGATTTGTTCCAGGGGTTGTAAGTGATAGGTGGTAGATATGTGATTATTGATTGGTATGGTTTTATTTTTATCAAGTAAGACACTCATGAGCACTTGCACTAAGTGGTTGATTTGTTCTAATAGATGCTAGTGTGCTTTTCTCCTATGATAGTGGAGGATATTTTCCATATTGTAGATTTTTTAGGATGGACACGGTTTTGGTCTCTTTCTTGTCCTCTAAGACTATGTCTGGTGTTGGATGATACATAGATAGTGGAGATTTGAGACATATGGAACATGATAGGTCTTTATTCGATAGATTTTGGGAGCAAGAGGGAGGCATGAACATGGAGCTTGGTGATGATACTTATCTGTGAGAAGAGTTGGCTCCATTTCCTTTTAGATGTCTTCATTTGATGTCCTTGAGTTGGATTACGTTTTGTTTGTTCTTGGGTTGAAGAAGAATCTTCTTTCATTGTCTTGTATGACATATGTACAATGGATAGTTGCTTTTAAGGGACAACAATGCACCATCATTAATTCTAGTCTGGCTAGTCCAAGGACTTTAGATAGAGATGTAAGAGAGGGTGGCCTTTACATGTTAGTTGTTGATCCAGTGGCACTTGTACATTTATTTATCTTATATCCATTGCAAGGAAGAAATCTTCTACTTACTCCCTTCTTGCTACCTTCTTGCTTAGTTCTCTTCCTACTCCCTCCCTATATAGCTCCCTTCCTGCTTGGTTGGCCTCGGTTGGGGGGGGAGGATCTAAAGGTTTGATCGAATACATATCTATATGTACTCTATAAATCCATGTCTATACATTTAGTTCTTATATGTACAACCTATTTAGAGCTTTATTTCTTTCCCAATAGCCTACCTCTAATATTTTGTGGGAGGTTGGAAGAGCCTTTTAGCTTTGAGAAGGTGCATACATGGTAGGATTCCATGGATACAAGTTCAGAACATATTATGGATGTTGTGATAACATCTTGAGTTGATGAATATAGTAATACTTATACAACTTACATGATTGGCATTGCAACATGATGGGCGACTATGGTGAGCATATATGTGATATTTGATGAGGATGTGAGGTCTTCTAGTTCACAAGATTCTCCTTTAGTGATAAAGGAGAGTGAGGATGTTGTTGTTTTAGAGATTGATTCAGAGACTTGAGATGAGTTAGATTTAAAGGGAGATGTGGTGATATTGGGTGTGAACATGTCCTTACCTTCTACCTCAACACAATATTGCTTACCTATACAATTCAAGAAGCCCAAGAACATGTAGGAGCACCCATATCTCTAGTAAGGGTGACTATACCTCATAGGATATATGCTAGTCATATTGCATTGGTTTGTTTTGTCCATGAGACTTAAAATTGTCTAGAGGAGGAGAGGTGTGATACCTCGATGGAGGATGATGCTGAGATTGATTATATTATTACAACTAATGGGAGTATTGTAGATCACGAGAACAAGGTTGATGGATTCTCTTAGATAGAGGTAGTTGCTTGTGATGTTATTGTTGCTTTAGGATTTTCTTGGGATGAGGGAGGAGGTGCATGAGAGGGATTCTCATGTTGAAAACATATGTAAGGCTGGTATTGTTTGGAGGATCGACATGTTGTGATAGCATGGGTGAAATTTAAGAGGTGAAATTTCTATTTAGGAAACCTCTAGTTAAGAGGTGAAATTTCTATTTTGTATTAAGCCCTTTTTGTATAAAAAAATTTCAGTAGATTTGTAGGGTATCTTGCCAAAGTGGCATATCCCCATGTTCAAATTTTGTTTCATATTAATGCTCCATCTTCTAAATTATTTCTGTGTGTGTGTGTGTGTTAAGAATATTGTTGGGTGTGTATGTTGTGAATAAGTCCACATACATAGGAATTGTGAGACATAGATAGTTTAAAAGGCATTCCTTGTTTGCTCAATTAAAATTTCTCAGATCACATCATTTTCCATAATTTTGGTTTGGGATCTTGTTTTTCTCCATGTGATTGATCCATTTTACATTCAAAATTGCAATATTTAAAATGAAAAACCTTCTTTTAACTTAGATTCCTTTTCAATTGGTTACATGGTTTCAATGTCACAATTAATTTTAATTTGCTGCAATAAAATATTATTTTAATAACATTTTAAATTTGGTGTAGTCGTTTTTTTTTTTAAATTTATATTTAGTTAGAAGAAAATTTATTGCTTGGTTATAATTATTAATGGTTTGTATTTTTTCCTATTTTCTTTATTGCTTAAAAAGGGCGGATGTTTTCTCATCTTTTATACAAATTATGGAATTATAAACTTTATTTCAAAATTCTTTCATGTAAGTTTNATTGAATACAGATCTATATGTACTCTATAAATCCCCGTCTATACATTTAGTTCTTATATGTACAACCTATTTAGAGCTTTATTTCTTTCCCAATAGCCTACCTCTAATATTTTGTGGGAGGTTGGAAGAGCCTTTTAGCTTTGAGAAGGTGCATACATGGTAGGATGCCATGGATACAAGTTCAGAACATATTATGGATGTTGTGATAACATCTTGAGTTGATGAATATAGTAATACTTATACAACTTACATGATTGGCGTTGCAACATGATGGGAGACTATGGTGAGCATATATGTGATATTTGATGAGGATGTGAGGTCTTCTAGTTCACAAGATTCTCCTTTAGTGATCAAGGAGAGTGAGGAGGTTGTTGTTTTAGAGATTGATTCAGAGACTTGAGATGAGTTAGATTTAAAGGGAGATGTGGTGATATTGGGTGTGAACATGTCCTGACCTTCTACCTCAACACAATATTGCTTACCTATACAATTCAAGAAGCCCAAGAACATGTAGGAGCACCCATATCTCTAGTAAGGGTGACTATACCTCATAGGATATATGCTAGTCATATTGCATTGGTTTGTTTTGTCTGTGAGACTTAAAATTGTCTAGAGGAGGAGAGGTGTGATACCTCGATGGAGGATGATGCTGAGATTGATTATATTATTACAACTAATGGGAGTATTGTAAAGCACGGGAACAAGGTTGATGGATTCTCTTAGATAGAGGTAGTTGCTCGTGATGTTACTCTTGCTTTAGGATTTTCTTGGGATGAGGGAGGAGGTGCATGAGAGGGATTCTCATGTTGAAAACCTATGTAAGGCTGGTATTGTTTGGAGGATCGACATGTTGTGATAGCATGGGTGAAATTTCTATTTTGTATTAAGCCCTTTTTGTATAAAAAAAATTCAGTAGATTTGTAGGGTATCTTGCCAAAGTGGCATATCCCCATGTTCAAATTTTGTTTCATATTAATGCTCCATCTTCTAAATTATTTCTGTGTGTGTGTGTGTGTTAAGAATATCGTTGGGTGTGTATGTTGTGAATAAGTCCACATACATAGGAATTGTGAGACATAGATAGTTTAAAAGGCATTCCTTGTTTTCTCAATTAAAATTTCTCAGATCACATCATTTTCCATAATTTTGGTTTGGGATCTTGTTTTTCTCCATGTGATTGATCCCTTTTACATTCAAAATTGCAATATTTAAAATGAAACCCTTTCTTTTAACTTAGATTCCTTTTCAATTGGTTACATGGTTTCAATGTCACAATTAATTTTAATTTGCTGCAATAAAATATTATTTTAATAACATTTTAAATTTGGTGTAGTCATTTTTTTTAAAAATTTATATTTAGTTAGAAGAAAATTTATTGCTTGGTTATAATTATTAATGGTTTGTATTTTTTCCTATTTTCTTTATTGCTCAAAAAGGGCGGATGTTTTCTCATCTTTTATACAAATTATGGAATTGTAAACTTTATTTCAAATTTCTTTCATGTAGGTTTGTTTATACATTTGAGAAAGACTAAAAACAACCAACTTAAGGAGAAGATCTCAAAATCTCTTACATAAAACTCAAAACACTCACTCAAGCTAGCCCATATATATATATATATATATATATCCACTTTGGATCAATTACAATTGGATTATAAGGAATCATCGGGTCTACAAGTGCACACACACACACACACACACACACACACACACACACACACACACACACACACACACACACATGTGTGTGTGTGTGTGTATTCCTAAGGAAAACCTCACAAGGAAACCCAAGAGATTCTTCCCCACATTTGTGGATGTCATCATTTATAAACCTATTGGTATAAACTAGTGAATCTAACCTAGGTGATTCGAACTAGATACACGTTGTTATAGTACTAGCCAAATGCCCAACAACATTGTTGATAACTAATTGAACTAACCCCTTGGGGATTTTTTCAAGGAAAAACCATGCTGGGAAACTAAAGAGACACTTCCCCAAATTCATGGATGACATCCCTAACAAACTTGTCAGTGTATATTAGGACACCTAACCTAGGGGGATTCAAACTATACACCAATCAACATGAAACTGACCAAATGCCCCACAACATTGACGACAACATGTTGAACCAACCCCTTGGGATAATATACGTACTAACATACATATACATATACATATATATGTATATTTATATGTATATGTACTTGTGAATTTAGATTTTCTTGTGCTACGTCCACATAGATTTTAGGGTCAAATCTCATCGGGTATTTATTTAAAAGAAAAAGGGTGAGAGAGCTCAACAAGGACTAGCATGGTACCACCACCTTTATTCTTTGCCTAACTGTGTGAGGGGGAGATGAGATTATTTTCTCGAAAAAATAATAATTAATTATTTATTAATATACATAAAATTGCTTAATTTTTTAAAGAAATGTCAATGACAAAGGAACATTGCAACCTCCTACAAATTAAATTGTCAAAAACACCTTTCAACACAAATTTATATTTATCAATA
>JASDQU010103851.1:113170-124371 GCA_032191745.1 Picea mariana
TTTTGTAAAAATAAAAATTAGTTTTGATTGATATATATTAAATTTTAAGTTTTTAAATGGTTTATTGATTGTTTTCTTAATTTAATATTTTGTAAAAATAAAAATTAGTTTTGAGTATAAGTTTTTGAGTTCATATGATATTAATTTTTTTTCTTTTTTACAAAATATAATTGACATTTTTAGTGTTTTGTTTTGTGATCTGTATTTAATTTGTAGTTATTATTTATATGGAATTGTAGAGTATCTTGCTAGAGTGACATATATCGTTGGGTGTGTATGTTGTGAATAATCTTATATACATAATAATTGTGAGATGCATATGGTTTATAAGACATTTCCCATACCAAAAACTTTGTCAAATTGAAAGTCAATTTTGAGGTGCAAGTCTTTCGATTGATGTGACACTGATATCCTTCCTCACTCTGCTACTATTTTTAAGAAAAATGTTTTTCCACATCCATGGATGACATCTTTAGTAAACTTGTTGGCATGGACTAGTGTCTCTAACCTAGGGTGTTTCGAACTCAGTATGCACTATTATAGAACTAGCCAAAGTGCCCAACAACATTGGTGACAAATAGTTGAGTTCACTGTTTGGGATTTTTCCAAAGAAATCTTTACATAGAAATCCAATAGACACTTCCCCAAATTCATGGATAACATCCCTACATCCCTAGTAAACCTATCAACATAGATTAATGAACCTAACCTAAAAAAATTCAAACCAAATATTTGCTTGACAAATATTATGTCATATATCCAAATATTTACTTTAAATTTATATATATTCTAGTATTTGCTTAAATTTTATACATACAAAGCTTTAATAGGATGAATGTGTTCCATATATACAAGTATTGGTTTTGTTATAACTTTAAAATAAATGTTTAGTGTTGTGAATTTATTTGCATATTTACCAATAATCGTGATATTAATTTAAATTTTTATATCAACATATTTAATTTCATATTTAATTTCTCATTTCTTAAAAAAAATTATTATCATGCAAAATATTTGGTTCCCATTTCGTTTTTTCTTATCACTTATTTTGATTTTTATTTTTGTTAAATTGTGTTGATCTTTTCTAGAAAACCTTTAGTTGTTTACGTTGGATATTTTGGATTATTTAAAAGTGGTTAATTTTAATTTCAACTCCAACTTTATGGTAAATACTAAAATATTATAATTCATTGACAAGGGGTGAATGGTACAAGCCAACTAAACGTTTCATGGCAAGTCTAGAAGAATAGAATAATTGACAGAAAAGGTAAGAGGGTTCATTTTCTTTCTATTTTGTCTCTTTTTGGTGTTTTTCATTTTGAATTTTTTTTATGATTTATGTTCTCTATTATGTGTTTAGATCATATTATTTCATTAATTGATAAATACTAAAAAGTGGTTAATTTTAATTTCAACTTCAATTTTAAATTGGTAAATATTAAAATATTTTAATTTTAACTATAATTTTATAAAAATCTATTACGTTATAAAAATCCATTACGAAGATAAATGTATAATAATGTAAATATAAAATTACATTCGCATTCAAGACAAAAACATGTAGAGTATCTCAAGTTAACATTGAGGGGCTATAAAATGCCTATATACATCTCATGCTTATATCTGTAATAAAATGAAAACATTTTAAAGAAAGGATATGTTCGCAACCTTACACAGATCCGCTACGAACCCACTTGCAACACAAACTTCTTTTGATTCTCATTTCTTGTATTTTGGATTTCATTCCAATGAATTTTTTCATTTCTTGTATTTTGGATTTCATTCTCGTGAATTTTGAATTTTTAAGTTAATTTAGGCAAAATTCAGACAATTTTTGTCTATCACGACTTTTTTTTTAATAAAATTTTATCATTGCTATCTAAAATGTGCTCCTTCTACCGTTGATATTTATGACTCCCATGCCTTGAGATTTTGTGCTGGCATGAGAATGAAAATCCCTCCTTTGGTATATGATCATTTAGTAATGACATTCCAATAATATGATAGTTTTTTTAATTAAAAACCATTGATATTATTCTCTATTGGCGTTCTTTGCTTTGGCTAGTGGAATATATACAAATTATTGTACTTGTCATGATATTTTGATATTTTTTCATTAAAAATATTTGATAATAACTTGACCGTTTTTTAATTAAAAATTATTGATATTCTTATCTAATGATGCTCTTTACGTTGGCTAATAATTTATTTACAATTTATTATTATAATTTTTTCATTAAAAATATTTGATAATATCCTGACAGTTTTTTATTAAAAATCATTAATATTATTTTCTAATGGAGCTCTTTACTTTGGTTAACGATATAATTACACAGTTTTTTTTAATTAAAAATCATTGATATTATTCTCAAACGACTCTCTTTACTTTGGCAAATGGTATATATACAAATTGTACTTGTTGTATGCCCACTTGGGTGACAAACACATAGAAGTTGTATCAATTTAGAAATGAAAAATAAATTAAAGAGTAACCAATAATATTAATAAAAAAATATCATAATAATTACAAAATTACAAAAAAATTAATAAAAAGAACTATAATAATTACAAAAATCTATTATAAAATAAATAAGCATAGACTCATTTTAAGTATGGATCTTTTAAGCATCCAAAATATTATGTTTTTATTTTTTTATCCATTTATATGCTTATTAGAGATGAAGTTAAAATGAATCTATATTAATAATAAACTAATTACATATTAGAGACGAGGTTAAAATGAAGCTATATTAATAATAAACTAATGATGTGTTATTTTTTTTTTTTTAATTAATGTGAAATCAAGTTCACTATATATTTTTAAAGTCTCTTTATAAATTTTTTTGGTTTGTTCTTAATCACTTGAATAAATCACCATAATCATATTTTATAGTTCAATTCAGAGCTTAATCTCGTAGGAATGTTCAATGTTACCTCTAACAATCTCTTCAAGTGCACAACAACAATGGAATTGTGTAATATGGGATCTTTGTGTGCTTTAATGGGTCAAATGCAAGTTGACTCCAATGTTGACTTCGCTAAGAATATTTAAAAACCTAGAAAAAGGGATCACTAAGAAGATGAAAGCTTCTAGAAGGTTATATGATGCATCCAAGGTTTTAAAAAGGGTCAAGAAGAGATTGCAATACAAAACTAGGAAATTAAAGATTGTACAAAGGTCAATTACATCTTAGATCAAGTAGTTATTCCTCAAGGCATGAGAAAAGCAATGTGCATTTTAAGCCCATTATAAGGGAGACGTGTAATTTCCTTGCCTAACAAAACAAACAACATAAGTCCATCCAATATAATAAAAAAAAGCTTGATATGATTTATATGTGTAATATTTGTGGTTATAAATCAAAATGTTCAAATATATATGTAATTTGTAATTTAATATATATATAGGTGTACATCAACATTGATCCAGGGTGTGATCATACCAATGTCAATGCATCGGATCCCATCAGAACTCCACAGTTAAGCGCGCTTGGGCTAGAGTAGTACTGGGATGGGTGACCTTCCGGGAAGTCCTATTGTTGCACCCTACCCCTCTTTAGGGTGCGATCATACCAGCGTTAATGCATCGGATCCCATGAGAACTCCGCAGTTAAGCTCGCTTGGGCTAGAGTAGTGTTGGGATGGGTGACCTCTCGGGAAGTTCTAGTGTTGCACCCTCGCCCCTTTTTCCTCAAATTTGAATCAAGTGGAGAGCAAAGAGAGTGCTCTGAGGACCGCCTAGGGTTACGATTCTGAAGCTTCTCAGCTGCTTCTATGGCAGCCTCCGGAGGAGGGGAGCCAATGCCCTCTCCTTCAACTGCAACTTCCTTTCGCAAGCTCCTAGTCGCCCAAGGCAAGAATCTTCCCCCTGCTAAATCCCCCAACTTTGTCAAGAAGCTCGACTCGATCCCAGAAATAGAACTACCCCTGGATCTCCCAATGCGTGTAGCAATCTCTCTGTCAGACCGTGGATTGGTAGGAAATTTCATGAGGCTATGGCCGTCATCCAGAACTACAGATAACTGGATCCAAAGAAACTGGCGACCCCTGATCAAGAGCAGTGTAACCTGTTATGCGGTGGGAAGAGGATTCTTCATCTTCAAATTCATCTCCCAGGAAGACAGAGATCTCATCTTCAGGAATGGGTTGTACTTCATGGGAACTCAAGTGCTATACCTGAACCGTTGGACACCAAGCTTTGATCCTGCGGTTGAAGTACCCAAGGACGTCCCCGTCTAGGTCAGCCTTCCCAATCTCCTGATCCACTGCTGGAACCCCACTTTGCTCCAGGCAATCAGAAATGGGCTTGGTCAATATATTGACAGGGCAGATCCCAAAGATCAATACTCCTGTGCGTGCATCTGCGTGGAAGTGGACTTAGAGGTGGGCCTTCCAGAGGCAATTAAGTTAAAGGTTGGAGAATGGCAGCATTACCAGAAACTTGATTATGAAAAACTACCATTCAAATGCAGGGGATGCCATGAATACGACCATTTTCAACAAAAATTCCCTAAAAACCCAAGCAAGGAGAAGGAAAATGGAGAAGGCTGGCAACAACCCAGAAAAGGGAAAACATCAACCAAAGAAAAAGGACCAAGAAACAAAAAGACAATCCTTCCACAGCCCAAGGAACAAGGAAATCAACCAGAAACAATGACATAGAACGGTTTTAGAGTGTTGGATCAGGGTCATGCAGAAAAAATGACAAGAGAAGCACCACAGGAAGTTCCTTTAGCCGAAGAGCCGCATGGGAAATCAACCCCAGAAACCAGAGAGATGTCGGTGCCAGAAATAGAAGAAGAGCATGGAAAGACTGCCGTAGAAAAGGATGCAAATCCAGACATGGAGGAAGGAGAGGTCTCCTCAGACATTGATTATGAGGGCGCAAGTGACACCATTGTCACCCCAAAGAAAACATGCAGAGGAAGAAAATCCAAGAAAGAAGAAAGAGAAAAGGAGACATGCAAAGACGTTTTGAGTGGTTCGCAACCAACAATCAGACAACTGATCAATGTAAGATAGACAAGGAAGCACTCCAGGGCTATTCAAGGAGCCCACACATCCCCCCCAGGTAAATCATGAAACTAACATCCTGGAATTGTAGGGGTTTCAGCAACAAAATAAAGGAAGAAGCACTTAAATATATCATCAGAACCTCAAATTTCGAGATCCTACTACTCCAGGAGACCAAGATGGAAGAGCAAGACTTCCTCAACACAACAAAAGCACTCTGGAAAATAAGCCAAGGAATAGAAGAAAACACAAGAGGAGCCTCAGGAGGTATAGGCACCCTATGGAACACTATGAAGTTTGATCTAATCAAGTCTGAAACAAGCACACATTGGATCTACACTAGCCTCCTACACAAAGAAATAGGCTGACTGGTAAGTCTCTTCAATCTTTATGTGTCAGTCCTTTTGGAGGAAAAAAAAATTTGTTGGGATACCCTAATCGATTACCTGCTACTAAATGACCTTGATAATATCATTATTGGGGGGGACCTAAATGTGACCCTAGCTTCAACTGAGAAAAAAGGTGGCTCCATTGTGCGAGACCCAACAAGAGAATGGGTAGAAGATATCATGTCAGATTGGGAGATGGAAGATATCAAACCAACTATAGGTAAATACACGTGGTCAAACAAGAGGGTAGGACCCAGGCACATTGCAACTAAGCTAGACAGGTTCTTAGTCCAAAGGTCCTTCTTGCTTTTGGGCCTCACTCCCTCCTCTTCGATCCTCCTGCACAGTGTGTCAGACCATAAACCAATCTTGTTAGAAGTTTCACATGACAAGAACCTCAGACCAATCCCCTTCAGATTTAGTCTAGCCTGGATCCATGATGAAGGCTTCCAAAAGCTGGTTACCAAAATCTGGAATGATACAATAAGAGGCTCATCCTTCTTTGTTTGGGAAGAACAACTCAGGAGACTAAAGGCAGTGCTAAAGTCTTGGGTAAAAACCCAATCAAATCCAATTGTAAATCACCAAGAAGCCCAAAAGCAGCTAGGGAATCATCAGTTTGAAATGGAAAATAAAGAAATCACCCAAGAAACCTTGCACCAAGAAGACCAACTCCAAAGGAAATGGCATCAAGCTTTTAGAGAGGAGGAAAATTACTAGCGACAGAAATCTAGAAGCCTCTAGTTGGAAGCAGAAGATAAAAACACTAGCTACTTCCACAAACAATCTGAGGCAAGAAAGAAGTTCAAGAAAGTCATAAAAATTCGGTTCAAAATCAGACAATAACAGACTTTGAAGGCATAAAAGCAGTTGTGGCAGATGCCTTCGAAACTCTCTACACGGAAACTCAAAGGTCTGCAATAGACTCCAAAGCTTACCCTCTCTCTCTTGTCCCGACCCTCATCCAAGAAGAAGTCAACAATAGACTAACAAAGGTAGTCACTCAGCAAGAAATAAAAGAGGCACTTGATCAAATGAATCCAGACAAAGCTCCAGGACTAGATGGCTTCACAGCCAGATTCTATCAATACAGATGGGATATAATTAAATCAGACCTTACGAAACTGATCCAGAAGTCGCAGACTTGTAGTAATTTAGGAGGAACAAATTCATCTTTCCTGGCTCTTATTCCGAAAGAAAAAGGAGCAGTCAATTTTGGAAGGTTCTGACCAATCTCCCTTTGTAATACAAGTTACAAAATCCTCACAAAAATAATAGTCAACAGAATAAAAAATATTCTCCCTATAATCATCCCAGAAAATCAAGGTGGATTTGTAAAAGGCAGACATATAGTTGACAATATCATCTTAGTTCAAGAAGCCCTGCACTCAAGCATTCAAAGAAAAGACAAAGGTATGATAATAAAACTCGATCTTGCTAATGCGTTTGATAGAGTTAGACATAACTTTCTGTTCAAAGTCATGGAAAATTTTGGTTTCGCCCCAACATTTATAAACTGGATAAAACTTGCATTGGCTCCCCTTGGATAGCCCCGCTAGTGAACGGCCGAGCAACTAAGTTCTTTCAATCCTCTAGAGGACTCCGACAAGGCTTCCCCCTGTCTCCTCTTCTTTATTCCATCCAGACCTCAGTTCTTAGCTTTCAATTGGATCACTGCCAGACGCATAACAACCTTCTTGGCCTGAGGATATCACCAGGGGTAAAGGACATCAATCATGCCCAGTTTGCGGATGACACGCTGCTGATGGGAGGAGCGAGTTTGCAGAAAACAAGGAAATTTAAAAAAGAGTTAGATGTTTACACATAAATCTCTGGCAGCGTTATAAGCCTGACTAAAACAAAGATCTTTGGATGGAACATTACGCCAAGGGAAATGATAGATATTTCAAGAGTACTGGGAATGGAAGGCTGCACCATCTAGGATGCATTTAAATACCTAGGAGTCCCAATTTCCAAATCCAAGCCAAAGGCTTCACATTGGAACCCGCTGATAGACAAGTTAAAAAACAAAATAAACTCCTGAGGAGCAAGCTGGCTTAACCTTGCAGGTAAAGTGGTCATCATCAAAGCAGTGCTAGAAAGAATTCTGATCTACCAAAGCTCCTTGTTACTGGCCCCTGTTACCACGATCCAGAAAATGGAAGCCCTGTTCAGAAGATTCCTATGGGAAGGGGGAAAGCAGACAGGGAGAAAATTGCATCTAATAAGCTGGGAAAAAGTAACTAAGCCTTTCTTAGAAGGAGGCTTCCAATTTAAAAACATCCATGCTCAAAATTTAGCATTAGGTGCAAAGATTCTTTGGAACCTAATCACCAAGAATTCCTCCTGGATTAAAAGAGCACTATGGAAGAAGTACTTTCGAGGCCCAAGGAAAAAATGCCCAGATCGCCCAGCATTGGTGGAGAAAGGATCCCCAATTCTCTCTGTGTGCCAGAAGGCCTTGAAACATTTTAGCCCTCACCTGACCTGGATTCCAGAAAATGGAAAAGAAATCAATGTTTGGAAAGACTCAATCATGGGAGACCCACCTCTAGGCTCGAGGCAGGGTCTTGACCAGCTTAAAGAGTGGATGATTACTCATAAATTAAACAGTATGTGGGACATCTCAATTTGGGGAAATGATGAGAACAAAACTTGGCTAAGGTGGGAAATAGATAACAGACCCGCAGAGTTAGAAAAGGAATGGAATACTCTGACGTTCTATTTGCAAGGGAAATTCCCCCTAAAAGAAAGAAAAAAAGACAAGAGAGGTTGGGGAGCATTTTCTAGAATTCACACTATCGCAACAGGGTATTAACACATAGTAGTTGTCCCTCACGTTCCCCCAGACCCAACAATTTGGAAAGTAATCTGGACCTCCAAATCCATCCCAAAGATAGATATGTTTGTTTGGACCATGGCACATAGAGGTATCCTAACTGGAGAAAATTTAAGAAGATGAGGATGGGAAGGCCCTCACAGATGTCCCCTTTGTTTTCAAGAAGAGGAAACCACAAACCATCTGCTCCTAAGTTGTGTTTACTCCAAGGAAGTCTGGCAGTTGGCCCTGGGACTGCAGTGTAACACTATCGTTTTTCCTCAAGAGGCCATCACTCTACTCCAAAATTGGAATTCCCTTTGTCCCTTCCAGACATCAAAAAAGGGACAAATCTCCATCCTATGGAGAACTCTCCCAAAATTCATTCTCTGGAAGATTTGGCTCGAACGAAATAACAGGTTATTTAGGGAGACCAAAAGTAGCCCAGCTCAAGTTGCAACAAAGATAAAGGCCTACTTTGGAGAGAGCACTCCCTACTTTTGCAAAGTAAATAACTCAAGGCCCTTAGAGACAGAAGAGGAACACTGGATTGAACACTTTAAGCTTCAATATCAGCAACAACAAACATGCATCAATTCACACCAGGAAACTTGGGAAATTCAGAAGGAGGAGTAGGATTTCGAAAAATGGAAGAGAAAGAAAAATAAGCATATTTTGTTCTTTGACGGGGCCTCCAAAGGAAATCCAAGTTTGGCAAGTGGAGGAGGGGTCTTGGTAAGCCCCACCGGACAACCGGAACTCATATTCGCCTGGGGACTTGGAATAGAAACTAACAATAGAGCAGAAGTGTTGGCCTTTCGCAAGGGCTAAATCAAGAAATTAAACACAATGTCCAATATTTGGTGATAATAGGGGACTCCCGGTTAATAATCCAAACATTAATCCTCCGTAAAAGAGTCAAAAATGCAAAACTCCACCACATACCGGAGAAAATCCAGCTCCTCCTTGGAATCTTCGAAACTATCAGCTATACCACGTCCTCCGGACTCTGAATGCATCAGTAGATGCAAAGGCCAACAAAGGATCCCTCTCTTACATTGGAACCTTACAAATTCATGGAACCACAACTAGAATGGAACTACCATGAGCCTAGGGAAAAGAAATCGGGAGATGACAGGGACGCGAGCTGGCAAGGGAAAAAGTCACATGCTTGAATGTACAGGGGAAAACCCAAGGCAATCAAAGACAAGGCGAATGTCAGAAATGATGGATTTATCCATCATTTGGTCGTTGAAATTCCAGGAAAATCCATGATTCCAACAAAACACCCATGCTTCTCAGATCACGTGAATCGTTTGGGGGTAGTGAATCTAGAGGAAATTGCCGTTAAAAGGATAAGTAGGGAAGGGCCTTCTCATCCCTGGAGCATACGAAGGCTAGTAAGGCAGTCACATAGAAATAGAGAGATCAGCGACAGGAAACGAGCGCAGAGTTGCAGCAATCCAGGAGAAGTAAGGAAGGCAATGGCATCTAGTTCTGGAAGCAAACCCACAACTGAAGAAAGGTTGAATTCACTGGAAGAAGACTTGTAGCGTCTCAATAAAATGTTACATCATCAATTGGATTTTCTCCAGAACCTAGACATAGATGCAGGAAAGCGATTGGAAATGCTCGAAGGAGACATCACCTCAACGAAATTCGGGCTTTCAGAGGAGTTGGGAAAACTACGCAAAGAAATCAAAGATCCAAAGCAAGAGTTCGAAATCAAAGTCAACAATTTGGAAGAGAAAATGGAACAGTTGAACAAAGACTAGAAGCAGGAGCGGGACCTGTCCAAGAAGGGAGGTCCAAAGAATTTTGGCCAGTAGTTCAAAGGCAGGGATTGTGGATCTGCAAATACCTCTGTGAGGAAGGTGTTTTGTATAGAAGCCTCCACAGTTAATAAATCTTTTAGCTTTAAAAATCCTTCGCCAGGTAGGAGAATATAGCCTCTTGGCCTTGTAACCGATTAGTAGAGCTTGGCTCACTCCATATGTAATAGCACCAGTGGCTTCGCCACTGCTTTTCTATAATTAAAAATCCATTACCCGTTATTGTAAAAAAAAAAACATTGATCCATCTTACGTCCTAATTTTTATGCCCTTGAAATATTTGCGTCTCAATTTTTTTAATCCCTCGCTATACTTAATAAATTTGGAGATGACGAATATACATTGGTATAAGATCAAGTATAATTCATGTGACAAAGTCTGATAAATGGAGTGACAAAAAATAAAATATGATTGTAATATTTTGTTATACATTTCCAGGTCCTTTTAACACGATGTTTTTTGTTTTCATAGCAGATAAAAACTTACTTGGTATTTGTGTTAGCTTTTCAATATGTTTTATACTTGAAATCATATATTGTTTTTGTTTTCTTTCCCCGATAAAAATTAATAACAATATAGGTGTAGTAATTATGAAATAATACCATATTTCAAAGAAAAGTTCAAGGAAAAGAGTGATAAGTGATTATCTAATTCTTGGAATCAATCTGATAGAGAGAAAAATACCCACTTACATGTTAGAAAAACAGGACCGCGAAGTAATAAAATAAAACAAATGCAGAAACAAAACAAAGAAGACACACAATACAAGAGAGACACAGATTTACGTGGTTCACCCAGTGTGGGCTACGTCCACCAGAGAAATTTCTAGGTCCTTCCTTTATTATTATCCAGCAAATGAAGGGATACAACCTACAGCAAAACCCGCTGTAACTTCCTCTTCTTTCTCTCACAGTCTCCTCTCTCAGAATACAATATTAACTCTCATACATAGTTGTAATACATTTCCCTCATAAAAGAGGGTTGCCTTCTAGGGAAAAAAACCCTAACATAATCTCTACCGTCAGATCTGCGACTTTATAATGAACGGTCCATATTTACAATGAAATTACAATATACTTTTATAAGGCAATTTTTGCTTCGGGGGCTTCGCCCCCGAACCCCCGCTACACTCCCCCGTGTGGAAGAGTG
>JASDQU010103851.1:124454-134791 GCA_032191745.1 Picea mariana
ATAAACACGACTGAAAGTAAAAGACCTATAAATCAGGAAGATAATCAGGCTCCACAACCAACATTACAATCATAACAATAACTTCAATCATCAATAGCCACATACTCATGCTTTCCACAACCTCCTCACACATCAACATGACAAGTATCTATCTTGTACTTGACCTCAATGTTAGCAATGCACACAATAGATTCGATAAGAGGGTTTGAACTAATAGGCTTCCATTATGAATCATCCTCATAGACAACAACATTCCAAGTGAAACACATAGTGAGATTGTCATAAGTCAAATCCACAATCTACTATTAAATGAAAATATTTAAGGTGTTATTGCTCAAAATTCTCAAACAAAATACAAAGCTGACATTGTTTAATGAAAAACCTCTTACTTGTCGAAATCTCAAAAAAACTCCATCTTAGAAAATCGACTTGTTTAATAATCAATGTTTGGTTAATGACCAACTTTTTCATGTCATGAACAAAAGTGGAAGTTAGAAGAAATGAAAATTGATAACCCAACATCTCTTCATATGAAGACTATCGAGCATTTGCAAATATACTCCCTTCGTTGGTATCAACAAAGAAAGGATGTTTGACTAACTTAAAAGTGTAACATGTGACATCAAACTAATCAAGGATGACACTACTTGTGATGTAGCACCTCCTTGCATTGTATTTGTGGACTCTACATTTATGTAAGTTTATTGTTTGTCAATTCTAACCTCGAGTCTTGGATTCTCAAAGTTGGTTGTAGGGGAGGAGAGAGACTTTGATAATAGTTTCACATAGTAAGGGATGCAATCATCGATCTTTTCTTCACAAATGTCACTTGAGAGGAGTACTGAAATTGATAGGACTTTGATTCAATCTGGCTAAGAGAAGGAAAAAGGGAAAGGAACACACATCAATCTAACCAAGGAGTGCTGGAATTTCTAGGATTTTGATTCACTTCGAAGAGAAGGAAAAGGGGAAAGGAACAAAGACTGATCTGATTAATAATCATCACAAATCCCATGAAATAATATGTGCTTTGTTTAAATGGAATTTATGCCTAGGTCATGGAACATATGCACCTTAGGAAAGGATAATGATCAAAGCCAACTTGTCACCACTGATGGGAAATTGTTGATGTGATGATGCTTTCATGCATGATGGACTATTGGTCTCATTTGAATCAATGGTTTCTAGCCTCTAGTTGAGTTGCATGTACTACCTATGAAATCATTTGTCCTAAGGCATAACGATGACCCTCTATTTACTCAAGTTGAAACACAATTTCAATTATATGAAGTTGTTTTTATATAATCACAACGTGACATCAATATGAGACAAGTAAAGTTTTCACTAGACTCAAATTTAATTCATTCCATTGTGTTTTCAATTAATTCTATTTTTCTGGCGACCATGTTTTCCACCCTCCTTTCAGATACATGCACTAACTACTTACAATTGTGACCGACCATGCTTCACACATGGTATCATTTCCATATTGAGACACACGCACTAACTACTTACAATTGTGACCGACCATGCTTCACACATGGTATCATTTCCATATTGAGACACACGCACTAACTACTTACAATTGTGACCCACCATGCTTGACACATGGTATCATTGACATATTGACGCTACCTTGTCATACAAATGGATGTAATATTCTTCATCATTGACATGTTTTCAATACCTAACATTTAATTAGCCAAATAAATGGATCACCATTTTTCACATTGTGTAGGCACTTTGAACTAAGGCTTCCTTGGATGTTTAATCACAAGACACCGCAAGGTTTCATCATTGAACCATGTCAATTGAGATTGTGTTGGGGGAAAACCCTTTCACTTGTTTAATCACAAGACACCACATGACTTCATCATTAAACCATGTCAACCAAGATTGTTTTTAAGGAAAACCCCTTCACCTATTTTCACCACCTATATTATGGTTTATTTTTTCTTAAGATTAAAAGGAGTTATGTAACTTTAAAGAAAAAACTACATCTATGAAATATATGGACTTTAGAAAGGACAAAGAAAGAAGGTGAATAATAATAGTACATAGAATTTAAAAGGGACATAGAAAAAAAGATAGGTAATAACCCTGCAACCCATGTATAAAAAAAAAAAAAAAAAATTATTTTTTTTTGCAACATATACATTTTGCTATCGGACTTTCCCTTCCCCACTTTTTTAAGATATACTAATTTAATCTTAAGTAAATTGAATTGATAAATATTCTTATACTAAGTTTACAAAGATTTCAAAGTCAAATTTCTTTGAATCCTTATTCAATTAAAAATAATTCAAACAAAGATTATTAATATCAGCATTCTCATTTTTAATTCAAGAAAAAAGAATCCAGCAAACACTATCATAATACCAACATTCTCATTTTTTATTAAAGAAAAAATTATTAAAGAAAAAAAAATCCAGCAAACACTATCATAATACCAACATTCTCAATTTTTTTTACTTAAATATATGAAAACAAAATAGCATTATATTTTTCTTTATTATTAATTAAATTTATATAAAATATATATTTTTTAATGTTTAAATTTTTATTTAAATATATAAAAATAAAATAATTTTATTTTTTTCATTATTATTAATTAAACTTACATATAAATATTTTTACTTGTACTCAATATAAACATTAAAAATAAATAAAATGAGAGATTCGTTCAAATTAAATTGTCAAAATGCACAGATATATATTTATCAATAACATCTTTCAAAGTTTGATCATCACATTTTTCATAAAGTTACTATATTTTTCTTTTTTATTAATTAAATTTATATAAAATATTTTTATTTTTAATGTTTAAATTTTTATTTAAATATATAAAATTAAAATAACTTTATTTTTTTCATTATTATTAATTAAACTTACATATAAATATTTTTATTTTTACTCAATATAAACATTAAAAATAAATAAAATGAGAAATTCGTTCAAATTAAATTAAATTGTCAAAATACACAAATTTATATTTATCAATAACATCTTTCAAAGTTTGATCATCACATTTTTCATAAAGTTACTTGAACTTCCATGAAGTCTTATTCCTAACCCTATATTTTAGTAATTTTTATTATTATTAATTACGTCGTATACCTATTGACAATGTGTAGATTTAATAGGGGTTTAGTGCTTAATAAGTTTTTTATGGACATGATTAAATATGGCTGGAATATTCTTAGTAGTCACACAAAATAAATGGCTGTGATTTCATCATTAACTTCCTAGCTATTATAAAGACATCCGTTTATGTGTTTACTTTTTTACATTTACCTAATCATATTTAAAAATTACTTTAATAGCTAATTGATTGCCACCTAAATGATTAACAGAAATTAAAATATTAACACCAAATAAATGAAGCTCAACCTTTTATTTGTTAATCAATAATAAAATTTAATATATTCTTTTAAAGATTTTTTTCATCTTATTAACCTTTCAAAGTTGATCAACCACAATTATGTGGCTGTACTAGTAATAATAATTTCAAAATTACCTATATTTTGAAAAGTTGCCATTCTCGCTAATTTTTTTGGTGTGGTTTTATTGGTCTAACCAAATTAGAATATCAATGGGTAAAAAATTACCGCACTCGACCATCATAAAGATGATAAGCATGATGACGTGGACAATTAAGAAAATGACAAGGATGATAGTGTGGATTATATTTCTAAAGCTTATAGCTTAGATAATTCCATTAATTGAGATGTTGTTCATATTCTAGCACTAGAGATCTTGCTCTATCTACCATTTATCAATGATTTCAACTTAATTATGGGTTTAATTTACAATATTAAAAAGTTTGAACCATTTATCAATTATCAACGATTTCAACTTAATTATGGGTTTAATTTAGAATATTAAAAGTTTGAAATGTAAATGTAAGTGTTAAAACAAAAATAAAATGGTTAATTTTTTATATGATAAAGAGTGTAAAATTGTTATATGTTTAATTTTTTTTTTTTTAGAAAAAGTGTAAAATTGTTAAAAAATCATTCACTAAGTATGTGATGAATCTTTAAAAATATTTATAAATCCCCCAATGTTGTGGATAATATTCAAACCTTTATTACAAAGGAAGATATTTTCTCTTTGAAAGACATAGAGTTTGTGGTTAAACGACTAGAAAAGAGAAAACTAAGGACATCAAGGGTCTCCATCATACATCCTAAAAATTGGAGGACCCACCCTCATATCTCACATTCACAAGCTCTTCAATCTAGTAGTCAAATTGAGTTTCTTTGACAAAACAAAGATTATGATTATCAAATCCAAAAAGATCACTTATGTTAACTTTGTGTATGCCAATAACAACTTAGAGGAAGGTACTTCATACGAACATCTAGGAGTTGACCTTCATCCAAGTTTCATTGCTACTATAACACTAAGAAAATGATTAATGGAGGGTGGAAAGTTTATTTTGGTATTAAAACCAACTGTAAATTAGTCGACTTTTGGTCATGGGAAAAAAACAACTCCTCTTTGAGACTCTTGCATTCATGTTATCTTATATGGATGCAAAATTTGGGATTGCAACAAGCACAACTCGTTAGATTCATCATAGAGAGAGAAAGAGAGCATCATCGAAGGAGGCACAATCAAAAAACACACATCATCCTAGAGTTTGGATGAGTTTTCCTCTTGTATTTTGGTTGTCAATCCGATGTAAGTAGGTGAACTACCATTATGTGGAGAGATTTTACAACCTTGGTAGTTCGGGGGGGGTGTTTCATTTTCTATGAGTTTGTTTTGGCTTGGGTTTTGTCCAATGAAGGGTTTCATTGGTAACATATTTTTTTGCAATCTTGGATTGGGAACCTGGTGTGCTTAGTTCCATTCCATGCTCCAAATTGCAATATTTTAAAATCTTTTGTTAGATGTTTTTTCAATTTTTTAAATCTTTTGACTTTTGTTGTTGACTTAATTTGCATGGTTAAATGTTTTTCACCGATTGTTTTTGGTCAATATGGTCAACACTAACAAGTTGCAAACTATTCTATTTTATTTCAATGGACATAAATGTCTTGCCCTACAAAACTCTTCAGTTAAGATGTCCCTAGTGAGGTAGCATGCCATTGAAAGGACTTGAATCCTGGTAGGAAATAATAACACCCCATTTTCACCTACCTCTATTAACAATATACACGGTTAACATTAATTTGTTGTAGTGGCTTCTTTTAGCTTTATAATTAAACACCAACATATATTTGCATGTATATATGTATGCATGTGATTTTGGGTCACTTATGGTCTTTCTTATGCATTTAGCAACTTTTTCTCTTACAATTTCTTTATATGAGACTCAAGTACTTCCCATCCATTTTGAAGGATTTATTTTGTAAAGTTTCTCTGCTCTCCACATGGTCTCCTTTCCATCTATATTTGATGTACATTATAACACACCAATCAATACAATTGCATATCTTAGGTAAAACATCATAATTCCACGGTGTTATACTTGTTTGCTTTGTTTGACTTTGTTTTTGTCCTTTCATATACCTACACATCTCAATTAGCACAATTTTTTTTTCCATAAACACAATATTTCTAAATTTGTGCTTATTCCCCATGTTTAATTTCAAGAACACAGATTAATGGTATTAGTGCAATCTACATACTAAATGCCAATTTGGACGAGACATGAGTATATAAAGAACATATTTCAATTGATAACTCTATTTCTATAACCTTCCTCAGTACTTAATACAATACCAAAAGGTGACTAACACCACCATCAACACAAACAACATTGTTTATGGGTTTATGTGTTTAATCATTAAAGATGCATTGGCACATGGAAGATATTAGTTTACACATATTCTAAAGAGATATCGATGTATTTTAATGTCAATACAAAACAATGAAACTTTTTTCCATGAAAAAATTCCCTCAAATTTATATTAAGTATAAATTCATTTACATAATAAAGCTACAGCTGTAGCGAAGATAGACCAGACAATAAATTGAACCGATCCCATACAAGTAAACCTGTCTCCACTGTTTAATTCGCCCAGGTTGGGAGTTGCCCTTACAGATGGAGGATGGAAAAACTGCGATCTTAGAATCAATCAGAGAACAATTCTTAATATCTCCCAACCGAGAGTGCTATGGCATCACTCTGTAACTAAAAACAACAGTACTAGAGGAGGCTTCAATCTCCTTCGAAGAGATTGTAGGAGGTAATTTGACTCTCAAATCCTTTATCACTATGGTAAACGGAGAGCCTACCAACCACGCCACTTAGTGCTCTCTTTGATAGAGCATCAACAACCGAATTATGAATCCTGGGAATATGGCTGAAATGAATGTCGGAGAAGTTGTTAGCCAGCTTCAACGTTTCTTGTTTCCATCCTTCTAAGTGGACTGAGTTGAGCTTACAGTTTTGATTAATCCAATCTATGATAAGTTTAGAGTCTCCCAAAACATGAATGTGGTTTAAAGACCAGAAATTTGCAAGTGAAAGTGAGACCCATAAACCCAAGAGCTCAGCTTTGTTATTCGTTCCAGCTCCACAGTTTAGAAACCAGTTTGTCGTCCTTGACTGGTGAGCTCTGAAAGTGCCTCCTGCCCCGCAACAGAGGCCCCTGGAGAGAGCAACACCATCAAAACAAACAAGAATAGTGCCATCCGTCAACTAAAAATCACAAACTTTGTTTTGTAACACCACTTGGGAGGTCGGTTGCCATTTGAAATTGGAAAGAATTTTGTGGAGAACCGATTGACAAGAAGGAGGCCGCCCCTCAAAAATAGCCAGATTTCTCTCAATCCAGATCCACCAGTAAACTATGGCAGCCAAGGAGATAGGAGCCGATTTGTTTTTTTGCCAAGCAACAAAACACTCGGAGACGGAGTCGCCCTTCCAGGCCAAAGTAAGAGACATGAACTGTAACAAGCGTGTCCATACATTCACAGTGAAGTCACAATGAATCAGGAGGTGATTTAAATATTCTATGGCAGAGGTGCACACGGGGCAGCGGCCGGGGCCCTGCCAGCCTCTTTTTTGGATCGCCTCCCAGGTGAGCGGTCTGTTCTTAATACATAGCCAAACAAAACATTTAAGCTTAAGTGGAATGGACCAATTCCAAATAGAAAGAAGCAGCGGGCTCGCTTCACTATAGTCAACTATTTGGTGGAGAGCCGCATAGGCATTACTTACTGTCAAGAAACCTGATCCATCACCCCCCGCCCACATTAGAGTGTCTGGCAGATCAAAGAGCGACATTCTGGCCGCTTTCAATGCACTTGTGTATGAATCCCACTCCCTTGCAATCGGTGGAGGAAGTTGAAGAGCATTGCTAGTATACCAGCTGTCCCGGAGAAATCCATTGTTTGCAGTTACATTAACCTGTGCTAGACAACGGAGGCTTTTAAGATCGAGCTGAGATCTGAGCGATGGCGAGAGGATGGAGAGGTTCTCCAGTCCTAGAATCTTGTCCCTACTGAGGAGGATCTCGGTACCTGTACCGGGCTTCCAACGAAGCCAGTGAAGCACCACCGGGGAGGCGGAGATCAATCCCTTCCAAAAGGGGGCAGCCCGTTTCAGCTCAAGAGAGGGCCTTCTTAACCATTGTATAAGAGGAAGGGAGCCAAGGTACTTATCAATAATGACTTTCTACCAAATGCTTCTAAGGGCAACTCCTCTCCAGAAGGAGCATGCCAGAAGAGCCGAGTTGAAAAAAGACAGGTTCTTTAGCCCCCAACCTCCTGCCTTACGGGGGCTGAAGAGGGACTGCCACTTGCAAAGGTGAAAGCGATGTTTATCAACACGATCGTTCCATAAGAAATTGCAAGCAAGTCTTCGAAAAACAACAATAATTTTATTTGGAATACGCTCAAGAGTCATCCAGTATACAACCAACCCCTCTAGCACTACTTTGACTAAGATGTAACGCCATCCAAGAGACAGCCACTTGTTGCACCAGAAACTTATCTTCCTTTCAAAAATTTCCACGAGCCAGCTCCAATCAACAGGGGTGGAGGCTCTCGGTAGCAGCCTATATCCCAGGTAGTTGAAGCCCTCTTTCAAATCAAAGAAAGAAAAAGGGATGGAGCCTTTGAGTAGCAAGAGCTCAGCCTAAGAAACTCCCCAATAATGGACCGAGGATTTTGAGGGGTTGATGGACAGTCCCGTAACACTATAGAAAACTTGTAGAATGTCCTGAATAACAAGCCATTCTGATGGCTCGGCTTTTGTCAAAAGGAGAATATCGTCAACGAACATTAGATGAAAAATCTTAATGATTCTAGAGACCTTTACACCAGAGATCTTGTGTTCGGCAATATATTTTGAAAGGAGAAGGCTGAGACTTTCCATAACAAGAATGAAGAGGTAAGGGGAAAGTGGGCAACCCTGTCGGAGTCCCCTTTCACTGTTGAAGAAATTTGTCGCTTCCCCATTAATTAGCACCGCAAAATTTGCACTTGTAACACAAGCCAAAATCCAATCAGTGAACATGTCACCAAAACCCGCAGCATGTAGAATAAGTCTCAAGAAAGCCCAGTCGATACAGTCAAAGGCCTTTTTGAGATCAATTTTCATGATTAAGGCCTTTAAATTTTTCTGTTTAATAGAGTGAATGCACTCATGAGCCGTTGCTATGGCATCTTGTATTCTCCTTCCTTTTAGAAACCCGAGTTGTTCAGTTGAAAGGCTCTTTTCCAGAAAAGGTTTCATGCGATTTGCGATGACTTTTGAAACTAATTTGTAAATAAGATTACACAGGGAAATTGGTCTGAAGTCATTAAAGGAGACAACGTTGTTTTCTTTGGGAATCAAAACCAGAAAAGTGGAGTTAATGTTTTTAGAGATCTTGCCTTTGATGCGAATGTCTTCGACCATCAGAAGGAGGTCCGGCCCAACAAGTTCAAAGAAGTGGGAGAAGAACTCTGTCGTCCAGCCATCAAGCCCCGGACTTCTCTCCTTTTTGAAATGCAACAAAATATGTTTTAGCTCCGGGAGGGTGACAGGCTTGTAAAGATCTGCGGCTTCAATGTCTGTAACCAATCTTGGGTAGAGGATGGCTGTTGATACTTTTTCATGAAGTTGATGGGAACCGTTACCTCTGAAGAGCTGTTTGAAATAAGTAACCGCCTCAGTCTTGATCTCCTCTTGACCCCGGCGTGTCTCATCAGTGTCGCTTTGGATAGACAAAATATGTTTTTTGTTCCTGTTGAAGCTTGCCAGTTTGTGAATTTTTTTTGTGTTGGAATCTCCCCATTTGAGCCAGGTTGCTCGGCTGCGAAGCCTCCATGCCTTTTCCTCTTCTTTCAATATGTATTCTCTGCGCTGCTCCAACTCTTTTAAATAAACGGAGTTTTCAATGGACAGGGCTGTTGATGTTGACCGGCGTAAAAGCTCTTTTATCTCCAGATCGAGATTCATAAGTAGTGCCTCCTCCGATTTCTTCTTTAGAATGCTCCAAGACTTAGAACGGGCTTTTAACTCCTTAAGTTTCCAATGAAGGCGCAGCTGCGGGTTGCCTTCAAGTTGAAATCGAGGGTCTGTCCAAATTAAATGAACCAGATCATTATAGTCCGCCGATGCTAACCAGTGATGATTGAACTTAAATGGGAAAGCTATAAACTGTAGGGGACTGTTCAGCTTTAAGAGGATAGGGGCATGATCGGAGAAATAAGGATACTCCACCCAGGAAGTTGGGAAAGTAGCGGAGGTCAGAAAATTCTCGGAGATTAGGAAACGATCTAATCTTCTGGCTATGGCCTCGTCTCCGGAGCACCCATTACGCCATGTGGGAACAATACTGCTCGGCAAAATGTCAATGAGGTTCAAAGACGAAAAGAGGTCTCTGTAGAACGCACCTCCTGAAGCGGTCAGAGGAATACCTCCCCAGTGCTCATCTGATGAAAGTGTTATGTTTAAATCCCCACCAAGGATGAGGTTAGGGACGGTGAGTAATCCACTAGCTGCAAGTCGCGTCCAGAATTGTAACCTGTCCAGACATGGTCCATACACATTTAAGAACACTATCTCTTGGTTGGTAGCATGACACCGACCCATTAGTAGTATGCCTCCACAAGTAATGTAGGGAACCAAATAAAAAATAACCGGATCCCAAGCCACCAACAATCCTCCAGAGTTGCCGATGGAGCTAACAGCAGCCGAAAACTAGGATGAGCAGAAAGAGTTTACAAAAGCTCTGGAAATGTGATCAAATGAAAGTGTCTCTTGGAGGAGAATGATGTTTGGTTTTGTGTTAACGAGCAGCTTACGAAAGGAGGCTCTCTTGAGTAGTCCTCCGGTTCCACGCACATTCAAGGAGAGCACAATCATTTGGAACGTGCAATAGCCTTCAGCG
>JASDQU010103851.1:136166-147599 GCA_032191745.1 Picea mariana
TGCTTATCGTCTGAGAAATAAATTAATATGAACGTATTTCTCATGGTTTCGCAACCCTCCGTCTTTCTAACATTCATCAACATTCTTCTGGTATGTTGATGACTACTCTTCATTTTGTTCAATTTCATTTTTCCAATATTTTCTCTTATTTCTGAGTTTCTTTTCTTTCTTTTGAATTTTGCATGACAAATGTTGTGTCATATATCCAAATATTTGCTTAAAATTTATATATATTTTGATATTTGCTTAAATTTTATACATGCAAAGCTTTAATAGGATGAATTTGTTCTATATATACATGTATTGGTTTTGTTATATAGTGTTGTGAATTTGTTTGCATATTTACCAATTATCCTAGTATTAATTTAAATTTTCATATCAATATATTTAATTTCATATTTAATTTCTCATTTCCTAAAAATAAAATTTATTATCCTGCAAAATATTTGGTTCCCATTTCGTTTTTTCTTATCACTTATTTTGATTTTTATTTTTATTTTTGTTAAGTTGTGTTGATCTTTTCGATTTTTATTTTTGTTAAATTGTGTTGATCTTTTCAAGAAAACCTTTAGTTGTTTACGTTGGATATTCACTACAAATGACTACTCTTACTATTTGGGAGAATGTATTTTGGAGTTTTTTTTGGATTACTTAAAAGTGGTTAATTTTAATTTCAAGTAAATATTAAAATATTATAATTCATTCACAAGGGGTGATCATGGCAAGTATAGAAGAATAATTGACAGAAAAGGTAAGAGGGTTCATTTTCTTTTTATTTGTCATTTTGAATTTTTTCTATGGTGTATATTCTCTGTTCAGATCATATTATTTATACTAAAAAGTGGTTAATTTTAATTTCAACTCCAATTTTATGGTAAATATTAAAATATTTTAATTTCAACTATAACTTTATAAAAATCCATTACAAAGATAAGTGCGTGGTAATGTAAATATAAGATTACATCCGCATTCAAGACAAAAACATAAACATGCAGAGTATCTTCTGAACTAAAAAGCTAACATCGAAAAGCTATAAAATGTCTATGTACATCTCATGCGTATATTAATAGTGAAAGGAAAACATTTTAAAGAGAGAATATGTTCGCAACCTTCCACATATCAGCGACGAACCCACTTGCAACACAAACTTCTTTTGATTCTCATTTCTTGTATTTTGGATTTCATTCTCGTGAATTTTGAATTTTTAAGTTAATTTCGGCAAAATTCGGACAATTTTGTCTATCACGACTTTTTTTTTAATAAAATTTTCTCATTGCTATCTAAAATGTGCTCCTTCTACCGTTGATATTTATGACTCCCGTGCCTTTAGATTTTGTGCTGGCATGAGAATGAAAATCCCTCCTTTGGTATATGATCATTTAGTAATGACATTCCAATAATATGATAGTTTTTTTAATTAAAAACCATTGATTTTATTCTCTATTGGCGTTCTTTGATTTGGCTAGTGGAATATATACAAATTATTGTACTTGTCATGATAATTTGATATTTTTTTCATTAAAAATATTTGATAATAACCTGATATTTTTTAATTAAAAATTATTGATATTCTTCTCTAATGGTGCTCTTTACTTTGGTTAATGATATATTTACAATTTTTTTTTTTAATTTTTGATTTTTTTTTCATTAAAAATATTTGATAGTACCGTGATAATTTTTTAATTAAAAATCATTAATATTATTTAATTTTCTAATGATACTCTTTATTTTGGTTAACGATATATTTATAAAGTTTTTTTTAATTAAAAATCATTGATATTATTCTCAAACGACTCTTTACTTTGGCAAATGGTATATATAGAAATTGTACTTGTTGTATGTCCACTTGGGTGACAAGCACATAGAAGTTGTATCAATTTAGAAATTTAGAAATGAAAAATAAATTAAAGAGTAACCAATAATATTAATAAAAAAATATCATAATAATTATAAAATTACAAAAAATTAATAAAAATACTATAATAATTATAAAAATCTATTATAAAATAAATAAGTATATATCCATTTTAAGTATGGATCTTTTAAGTAGGGAGATAAAGTTAAAATGAATATATATTAATAATAAACTAATTACATATTAGAGATGAGGTTAAAATGAAGCTATATTAATAATAAACTAATGACGTGTTATTTTTGATATGAAATCAAGTTCACTATGTATTTTCAAAGTTTTTTTATATTTTTTTTTGGTTTGTTCTTAATCACTTGAATAAATCACGATAATCATATTTTATAGTTCAATTGAGAGCTTAATCTCGTAGGAATGTTCAATGTTGCCTCTAACAATCTCTTGAACTGCACAACAACAATGGAATTGTGTAATATGGGATCTATGTGTGCTTTAATGGGTCAAATGCAAGTTGATTCCAATGTTGACTTCACTGAGAATATTTAAAAACTTAGAAAAGGGGATCACTAAGAAGATGAAAGCTTCTAGAAGGTTATATGATGCATCCAAGGTTTTAAAAAGGGTCAAGAAGAGAATTCAATACAAAACTAGGAAATTAAAGATTGTACAAAGGTCAATTACATCTTAGATCAAGTAGTTATTCCTCAAGGCATGAGAAAAGCAATGTGCATTTTAAGCCCATTATAAGGGAGACGTGTAATTTCCTTGCCTAACAAAACAAACAACATAAGTCCATCCAATATAATAAAAAAAGGCTTGATATGATTGATATGTGTAATATTTGTGGTTATAAATCAAAATGTTAAAAAATATATGTAATTTGTAATTTAAAATATATATAGGTGTTCATCAACATTGATCCATCTTACCTCCTAATTTTTATGCACTTGAAATATTTGAGTCTCAATTTTTTTAATCCCTCGCTATACTTAATAAATTTGGAGATGACGAATATACATTGGTATAAGATCAAGTATAATTCATGTGACAAAGTCTGATAAATGGAGCGACAAAAAATAAAATATGATTGTAATCTTTTGTTATACATTTCCAGATCCTTTTAACACGATGTTTTTTGTTTTCATAGTAGATAAAAGCTTACTTGGTCTTTGTGTTATCTTTTTAATATGTTTTATACTTGAAATCATATATTGTTTTTGTTTTCTTTCCCCGATAAAAATTAATAACAATATAGGTGTAGTGATTATGAAATAAAACCACATTTCAAAGAAAAGTTCAAGGACAAGAGTGATAAGTGAATATCTAATTCTTGGAATCAATCTGATAGAGAGAAAAATACCCACTTACAATCATAACCATAACTTCAAGCATCAATAGCCACAGACTCATGCTTTCCACAACCTCCTCACACATCAACATGACAAGTATCTATCTTGTAGTTGACCTCAATGTTAGCAATGTACACAATAGATTCGATAAGAGGGTTTGAACTAATAGGCTTCCATTATGAATCATCCTCATAGACAACAACATTCCAAGTGAAACACATAGTGAGATTTTCATAAGTCAAATCCACAATCTATTATTAAATGACAATATTTAAGGTGTTATTGCTCAAAATTCTCAAACAAAATACAAAGCTGACATTGTTTAATGAAAAACCTCTGACTTGTTGAAATCTCAAAAAAACTCCATCTTAGAAAATCGACTTGTTTAATAATCAATGTTTGGTTAATGACCAAATTTTTCATGTCATCATCAAAAGTGGAAGTTAGAAGAAATGAAAATTGATAATCCAACATCTCTTCATATGAACACTATCGAACATTTGCAAATATACTCCCTTCGTTGGTATCAACAAAGAAAGTATGTTTGACTAACTTAAAAGTGTAACATGTGACATCAAACTAATCAAGGATAACACTACTTGTGATGTAGCACCTCCTTGCATTGTATTTGTGGACTCTACATTTATGTAAGTTTATTGTTTGTCAATTCTAACCTCGAGTGTTGGATTCTCAAAGTTGGTTGTAGGGGAGGAGAGAGACATTGATAATAATTTCACACAATAAGGGATGCAATCATCGATCTTTTCTTCACAAATGTCACTTGAGAGGAGTACTGGAATTGATAGGACTTTGATTCAATCTGGCTAAGAGAAGAAAAAAGGGAAAGGAACACACACCAATCTAACCAAGGAGTGCTGGAATTTCTAGGATTTTGATTCACTTCAACGAAGAGAAGGAAAAGGGAAAAGGAACAAAGACTGATCTGATTAATAATCATCACAAATCCCATGAAATAATATGTGCTTTGTTTAAATGGAATTTATGCCTAGGTCATGGAACATATGTACCTTAGGAAAGAATAATGATCAAAGCCAACTTGTCACCACTGATGGGAAATTGTTGATGTGATGATGCTTTCATGCATGATGGACTATTGGTCTCATTTAAATCAATGGTTTCTAGCCTCTAGTTGAGTTGCATGTACTACCTATGAAATAATTTGTCCTAAGGCATAACGGTGACCCTCTATTTACTCAAGTTGAAACACAATTTCAATTATATAAAGTTGTTTTTATATAATCACAATGCGACATCATTATGAGACAAGTCGAGTTTTCACTAGACTCAAATTTAATTCATTCCATTGTGTTTTCATTTAATTCTATTTTTTTGGCGACCATGTTTTCCACCCTCCTTTCACATGCATGCACTAACTACTTGCAATTGTGACTGACCATGCTTCACACATGGTATCATTCCATATTGAGACACATGTACTAACTACTTACAATTGTGACCAACCATGCTTGACACATGGTATCATTGACATAGTGACGCTACCTTTTCATACAAATGGATGTAATATTCTTCATCATTGACATGTCTTCAATACCTAACATTTAATTAGCCAAATAAATGGATCACCATTTTTCACATTGTGTAGGCACTTTGAACTAGGGCTTCCTTGGATGTTTAATCACAAGACACCGCAAGGTTTCATCATTGATAATCACAAGACACCACAAGGTTTTATCATTGAACCATGTCAACCAAGATTGTTTTTGGGAAAAACCCTTTCACCTGTTTAATCACAAGACACCACATGGCTTCATCATTGAACCATGTCAACCAAGATTGTTTTTAGGGAAAACCCTTTCACCTATTTTCACCACCTATATTATGATTTAATTTTTTTTAAGATTAAGAGGAGTTATGTAACTACATCTATGAAATATATGGACTTTGAAAAGGGCAAAGAAAAAAGGTGAATAATAATAATATATAGACTTTAAAAGGGACATAGAAAAAAAGGTAAGTGATAACACCGCAACCCATGTAGTTAAAAAATTAAAAATAAATAAAAAAACTATTTTTTTTTGCAACATATACATTTTGTTATTGGATGTTCCCTTCCCCACTTCAAAAATATGCTAATTTAATCTTAAATAAATTGAATTGATAAATATTCTTATGCTAAGTTTACAAAGATTTCAAAATCAAATTTCTTTAAATCCTTATTCAATTAAAAAAAATTCAAACAAACATTATTATAATACCAACATTCTCTTTTAATTCAAGAAAAAAGAATCCAGCAAACACTATCATAATACCAACATTCTCATTTTTAATTTAAGAAAAAAGAATCCAGCAAACACTATCATAATACCATATTAATTAAATTTATATAAAATAGAAAGTAAAATAACGTTATTTTTTTCATTATTATTAATTAAATTTATATAAAAATATTTTTATTTTTACTCAATATAAATATTAAAAATAAATAAAATGAGAAATTCGTTCAAATTAAATTGTCAAAATACACAAATTTATATTTATCAATAACATCTTTCAAAGTTTGATCATCACATTTTTCATAAAGTTACTTGAACTTCCATGAAGCCTTATCCCTAACCCTATATTTTAGTAATTTTTTATTATTATTAATAGTAATTTCAAAGTTGCTTATTTTTTGAAAAATTGCCATTCTCGCTAATTTTTTTGGTGTGGTTTTATTGGTCAAACCAAATTAGAATATCAATGGGTAAAAAATTACCTCACTCGACCATCATAAAGATGATAAGCATGATGACGTGGACAATTAAGAAAATGACGAGGATGATAGTGTGCATTATATTTCTAAAGCTTATAGCTTAGATAATTCCATTAATTGAGATGTTGTTCATATTCTAGCACTAGAGATCTTGCTCTATCTACCATTTATCAATGATTTCAACTTAATTATGGGTTTAATTTAGAATATTAAAAAGTTTGAACTATTTATTAATGATTTCAATTTAATTATGGGTTTAATTTAGAATATTAAAAGTTTGAAATGTAAATATAAAACAAAAATAAAATGGTTAATTTTTTTTTATATGATAAAGAGTGTAAAATTGTTATATGTTTAATTTTTTTTTTATGAGAAAAAGTGTAAAATTGTTAAAAAATCATTCACTAAGTATGTGATGAATCTTTAAAAATATTTATAAATCCTCTAATGTTGTAGACAATATTCAAACCTTTATTACAAAGTAAGATGTTTTCTCTTTGAAAGTCATAGAGTTTGTAGTTAAACGACTTGCAAAAGAGAAAACTAAGGACATCAAGGGTATCCATCATACATCCTAAAAATTGGAGGACCTACCCTCATATCTCACATTCACAATCTCTTCAATCTAGTAGTCAAATTGAGTTTCCTTGACAAAACAAAGATTATAATTATCAAATCCAAAAATATCACTTATGTTAACTTTGTGTATGCCAATAACAACTTAGAGGAAGGTACTTCATACGAACATCTAGGAGTTGACCTTCATCCAAGTTTCATTGCTACTATAACACTAAGAAAATGATTAATGGAGGGTGGAAAGTTTATTTTGGTATTAAAACCAATTGTAAATTAGCCGACTTTTGATCATGGGAAAAAAACAACTCCTCTTTGAGACTCTTGTCATTCATGTTATCTTATATGGATGCAAAATTTGGGATTGCAACAAGTACAACTCGTTAGATTCATCAGAGAGAGAGAAAGAGAGCATCATCGAAGGAGGCACAACCAAAAAACACACATAATCCTAGAGTTTGGATGAGTTTTCCTCTTGTATTTTATTTGTCAATCCAATGTAAGTAGGTGAACTACCATAATGTGGAGAGATTTTACAACCTTGGTGGTTCAAGGGGGGGGGTTCATTTTCTGTGAGGTTGTTTTGGTTTGGGTTTTGTCCAATGAAGGGTTTCATTGGTAACATATTTTTTAGCAATCTTGGATTGGGAACCTGGTGTGCTTAGTTCCATTCCATGCTCCAAATTGCAATATTTTAAAATCTTTTGTTAGATGTTTTTTCATTTTTTAAAATCTTTTGACTTTTGTTGTTGACTTGATTTGCATGGTTAAATGTTTTTCACATATTGTTTTTGGTCAATATGGTCAACACTAACAAGTTGCAAACTGTTCTATTTTATTTCAATGGACATAAATGTCCTTCCCTGCAAAAACTCTTCAGTTAAGATGTCCCTAGTGAGATAGCATGCCATTGAAAGGACTTGAATCCTGGTAAGAAATAATAATACCCCATTTTCACCTACCTCCATTAACAATTTACATGGTTAACATTAATTTGTTGTTAACAATTTACATGGTTAACATTAATTTGTTGTAGTGGCTTCTTTTCACTTTATAATTAAACACCAACATATATTTGCATGTATATATGTATGCATGTTATTTTGGGTCACTTATGATCTTTCTTATGGATTTAGCAACTTTTTCTCTTACAATTTCTTTATATGACACTCAAGTACTTCACATACATTTTGAAGGATTTATTTTGTAAAGTTTCTTTGCTCTTCACATGGTCTCCTTTCCATCTATATTTGATGTACATTATAACACACCAATCAATACAATTGCATATCTTAGGTAAAACATAATAATTCCATGGTGTTGTACTTGTTTGTTTTGTCTGACTTTGTTTTTTTTCTTTCATATACCTACACATCTCAATTAACACAATTTTTTTTCCATAAACACAATATTTCTAAATTTGTGCTTATTTTCCATGTTTAATTTCAAGAACACATATTAATGGTATTAGTGCAATCTACATACTAAATGCTAATTTGGACGAGACATGAGTATATAAAGCACATATTTCAATTGATAGCTCTATTTCTATAACCTTCCTCGGTACTTAATACAATACCAAAAGGTGACTTAACACTACCATCAACACAAACAACATTATTTATAGGTTTATGTGTTTAATCATTAAAGATGCATTAGCACATGGAAGATATTAATTTACACATATTCTAAAGAGATATCGATGTATTTTAATGTCAATACAAAACAATGAAACTTAAGGCTGGTACATGCCATAAAACAATAAAACCCCTCTTCCGTCCTAAGGAAATTCTCCGCATAAATCTCACTGATACTTGCGCAAAGATATTATAATATATTGAATATGTATCAAACTCATACAACTCCCATTATTTATGTAATCAAACATTCAAAGATTATATGCATTAACTTTCACTATTGATTATACAACTCCTCAAATTATATGTTCGGTTTCTTCCTATCCGTCATGAACTTTCAAATATTACATTTCTAATGAAAAGCATTCAACACATACATCAATCATTCTCATATTCAACACATACATCAATCATTTGAGAATGTGAAGATAAACACATTATAAAAATCATAATATAAAATTAACAATTTTTATCATAATTTTTTTAAATCAATATCAAATTATTATAAAAAACAAAACACCACTACCGAATAAATACATTTCAATTTTTATCATAATTTTTTTAAATCAATATCAAATTATTATAAAAAACAAAACACCACTACTGAATAAATACATTTCATAACTTTCGTAATGAATTTGAAATGAAGGATATCGTGACAATTCATAAACTCTATATGGCAACTACACAATTCCATACTATGAATATAAAACAAAAACTTAATTAATAAATTATTTTAGCTTAAGAGAATAGTCTAATTTACCTTTTAAGTCTTAAATTTTATAAAAAACAAAACACCACTACGAATAAATACATTTCATAATGAATTTGAAATGAAGGATACCGTGATCATTCATAAACTCTATATGCCAACTACACAATTTCATATTATGAATATAAAACAAAAACTTAATTAATAAATTATTTTAAATACATTTCATAATGAATTTGAAATAAGGAATACCGTGATCATTCATAAACAACTCTATATGGCAACTACACAATTTCATATTATGAATATAAAATAAAAACTTAATTAATAAATTATTTTAGCTTAAAAGAATAGTTTAATGTACCTTTTAAATCTTAAATTTCATATTATGAATATAAAACATTAATTTTTTTAGGTAGAAAATTTCTCAATATATATTATATATATAGTGTTCTCAAAAAGAATACCAAAGTTCCAAAATACAATGCCAATTAGTAACCTTCACCAACATAATAACACCACCACATCAGGATGAAGTGTATACAAAGATCGAAAAAATATAGTCCATACTTCCTTCTTATGACGGTCCAAAAAACGCAGGCTAAGTGCAATGTGTCCGACAGAAGAAAAATAAAACCTTTTAGCTTAAGGGAATATTCAATTGTAACTTTTAGAAGGGAATATTCAAATGTAACTTTTAGACATGCTTGTTATTAAGAGGAATGGGAGGATTCAAGGGCCATTCATATTGTGCAGGAAGTACTATATTTGAAAATGAGATGTAAAAAATACAAAACAATAAAAAAACAGTTTTTTATTTATTTTGAAATGAAGTCATCATATTATATTAAATTTTTTGGTAGTAAATAACACAATCTAAACTGGTCAAGATAAAATCTTTTAGATAATACAAGGTTTAATGAAGTTCAATTCAATCATCTTAAAATTGTTTAAATGTTCATTTTAAACATGAAACTAAAATATGTTGATAAAATCTTTTAGATAATACAAGGTTTAATGAAGTTCAATTCAATCATCTTAAAATTGTTTAAATGTTCATTTTAAACATGAAACTAAAATATGTTTTTTTGGTGAGATTTGTTTTGGTAATAAAATATTAAGCATAATCGAACTTTACGGGAATGAAAGTAAGCTTTTCTAAAGCTAAACCAAACTTGATTGAAAGGACATGTATGATAAAAATGAAGGAAGATGTTAGACTAAGATGGACACTAGTATGGATCTAATGACCACACCAAACTGGATTGAAAGGACATGTATGATAAAAAGGAAGGAAGAGGTTAGACTAAAATGGACACTAGTATGGACCTAATGACAACCTTAATAGCAAGAACCTTAAACCCATAAGAATATCCAAAAAGAAACAAGGAAGTAACAACACAATTTTTCAGTAGTGTTTTGTTGTTCTAAATTTATTAGATGAATATCCTTTTTTTTTCATTAAATTTTGGCTCAATAATAGTTAGAGGTAGTTGAAGGTAAAATACTAAGTAGTTAAGAATTCAAAGTTTGTTGGCTAGTGATGTGAATAGAGGATGCACCTAACTTTGTTGTTGTTTGTCTCATAGGTAATTGTATTTTTTCCTTCTAAGGGTTCACCATATTATTTTTTTTACACAAATTTCTAGAAGACGATCATCTACATTATGCAATTCAACATTTTGCTTATTTACGATTGTTTCAAAGGTTGTTTTGTTTGGTAATGATAACATCTCTTAGACATTTAGGAACTCCAACATAGTCCATGGTGAAATCTATTCATAATTTGACTAACAACAATATCAAATTCCTTTTTATTCCACATTTTAGCCTTATTGGATAAAATAGGTCCACTGAACACCCATTCGTGTGAATATAAGGTTGAATTCTTCAAACATTGTCTTCAACTTGTTCTTATTTACATGCTCCTCCTTATGTTGATGAGTGGATGGAGGGTTAGTTTCCTTTTCACTTATAATTATGTCTTTCTTTTGATCTTCATGTGAATGACTAACCCTTTCTTTTTTTCTTTCTTCACTTTCTTTATGAAAGTTTTTAATGTTTCCTTATTATTTTGATTGTCGAGCATCCATGACCACCTATTAAGAGGTGGGACATTGTGTCTCATTCAATGACATGCGACCTCTCAGTCCATCTTAGCAACCAAGATGACTTCTGCCAATCAAGTGGTCCTTCTGCAGGATTGTATCCACCCACGCAGGGCGATCCTATCACATGAGCGAATTTAACCCTAGTGAGGGAAATAACAACTCATTGCTTTGATCACCAACCAAAAAATGCCTCGGTGATAATCTTCTTTCCCTTTATGTCTCCCTATAAACATAATTTCTCAAATCCTATACCATAATTTCCTAATTTTCTTTTCCATATTAAAAAAAGATTCATAGTAATTCAAACCACGAGGATCCAAGAATAAAATTATAATCACTCATAGTTGCAACACAAAATTGGGAATGTAAAACAAATTTTTCTATAGTGACTTCAAGGTATCAAACATTTAAGTTTCCTTTCCTAATATATGTGTTTCCTTAACATTT